>JAHPZR010023559.1:35000-42204 GCA_019787425.1 Platygyra sinensis
CAATATCGGGCTTCATAATGACTGCCTTTCAGAAACATTTTCTGGAAAAACAGTTTTGTTAGCCTTAATTTTAGACCTACAGTGCCTTAGTTCGGCCCCTTATATTTTCAGGCTCGTGTTGACACACACCATAAGTGGTTGCTTACTACATGATAAATGTTTTATATTCGGTTGAGCGGGGCAGCGAATTAGAATATAAAGAACGGTTATAACTATCTATCAAAATCTAAGTGCTAAAAACTGTTTTGAGACACGCTAGGACGTAATACAACTATTCTTACATTTCTGCACTACGTGCATTACATCAATAACAGAATATTTTTTTCATCGGTTTCGGTCTCCAACAAATTCCTCCTAAAATTTTTTTAGAGTATACAAGATGCACCTATAATGAAACCGGTCAGTAAAAAGCACAGACTGCAGACTTCAGACTGCATACGGGGGGGGGAAGAAGGTAAAAAATTACAGATTACAGACTAAATACTTTTTAATTATATATCGTTTTCATTTCCATCATCGAGTGCTAACCGTGAACATTGTTATCTTGATTACTCGTAGTGAAAGTCTGCACTCACTCAGATTATCTCAAATAACCCTCCGGTTAACCTGTTTGCGGTTAACTCTCAATAATGGAAATGGTAACACGCTTCAGTTGGAAAGTATACAATCTGCAGTCTGCATTTTGCCTTCGGTCTGCAGTATGCAGTCTGTAGTCTGTACTCTTCGTCTTACAGCAGTCTCAAAGATATATACATTTTTTTCATTCTGCAGTGACTTTTCTTAGGAGGCTGAAGATAAAAAACAAGGGTGTATGCGATTAGAATAATAACAAACAATGTCCGAAGCTTCCAAAGAATTATGAGGCTATATATTCTTGCGCGTTGCCCTGCAAGTCACAATAAGAGTTTTTTGTGCAGCTAAGCAGGCATAAAACCTGTTTCTCTTTCTCTCAAAGTTCGCAAACTTAAAAGCAGCAAAAAACCAAAGAGAAAGTAATGGAAAAAGGACATGAATTCTATGTTTTTTTCGCTTCTGTCATTAGAATTCTTACTGTAGGAGACAGGCTTTAATTATTTATTTTCATTCAGCGTGTAGTTTCATCCTCCGCTTCTCATACAAGCCTATGGGTGTAGGCTGGGTCAGTGTAAAGCGCAGACCGCAAACTGCAGGCCGGGGGTAAATTTCAGAATGAGGGTAAAATATCAAGTGCGGACTGAAGACTTTTGAAATGAGTCATGTTAACATTTCTAACACTGAGAGCGATCCTTAAACAGGCTAACTGGAGCGTAATTATGGAGTGATATTCAAACTAACCGGAGTGTAGACTTGCACCACGATTAGCTTGAATAACCCTGTTTATGGTTAGCACTCGATAATCGAAACAGCACGAAAAATACTTAAAAAAGTCTGTTGCCTGCAGTCCGTATTCTTCGTGTTACATGGAAACTAGGCTCAATCAATCAATCAATCAATCAATCAATCAATCAATCAATCAATCAATCAATCAATCAATCAATCAATAAACTGTATTTACTCTCGAATTTACAGAGTAGTACTCAAGTGCTAATATCTTCGAGCCTTTATAACTAATTATAATAATGAAAAAAAATTATTCTGTATAACAAATAAGATACCTACCTACCTAGACAACTAACTTGCTAATTATCTCAATGTAAAAAAAGTGCAAAATCATTTGTTCCTAGTAGATATCAGCCGTCGAAAAGAAGTAAAATCAGAAATAGTGCGGTGATGGTCAGGAAGAGAGTTCCAGGCTCTCACTGCTCTGCTATTGTTGTGAGAAAGAATCAGTTCCCTGCACTCAAAGGATAATTAGGTTGTAGTCTGAATTCAGGCTAATTAGGTTGCTATAACTAGAAAATATAATGTTGTGATCACGGAAAACTACATATCAAGACATCAGCAGTAATCACAACTTTCACACAACAACATTCGTTAGAATAGATGTAACGAAGCATCTTAAGACTGTTCAGATTCTTTGTCTAAAATGTCACCCAGGAATTTAACCTGGAACGTTGACTCAACTGAATAACTCTTGTCTTGTCCATTTCATTCGATGTAAATGCATCCTGATGCTATTTCTGTCCTCGATGCGCATTGGTCAGTTTAGCGCCGTTCACAGGCCATCTCATTTATACAAAAAGGCGCGGTGGCCAAGTCAATTCGAGAACATGTGCAACTTGACGAATATCGTGACTCATGGAGAAAATCTTAGCCCTTATTGCGGTGTCTTTAGGCAAAAAAGCCACTGTGTATGCTGTTGGAAGGGTGAGTACAAGCAATTAACCAGTCTTGTTTGCTGTGACCTTGTGTAAGGTGTAAAATTGCACAGGCTATTGCTGAAGTAAGGTTATCTGTAGCGACATAATTTTTTGTGTGCATAGTTGTAGCAGAGTATTTTCTTGAGCTATGATATTTAGCAGAATACGTTGAAAAACGGCTGTTCACTGCCTGTAACTGAAGTGTTATTCAATCAAGTTTTTCAAGAAGTCGACCCAGTGGCTTGCCTATCTTTGCGTTAACTTAAACGACAAGATAGAATATATTTACAACCTCTTCTATCGGAGGTGACGTAATATATAACGCTACTTACAATTTTGTTATAAAATCCATTGCGGTATGCTGCTTTTGTAAATGAGAAAAATACGACAAAATAGCCAACGTCGCTTCTCTAAAATACTGAGTGGCATCATAACAACGTTTTTGTCAAGCAAAATGGTTTGCATGTGTCCAATATGTTGTTGTAAGCTGAATATTGGGAGATGCCCTACATGTACATGTACATGCCCTCAAGAACCAACTTGGCTTTCATAAGTAAATAGTTTGCAGCAAGTCTAAAATTAAGGCAGACTATCTTTAATTATTATTATTGTTGTTGTTGTTTAGTGTTATTTCACATTTGAGAAAAACATATAGAATGAAACTTTGGGAAAATAAGAAATGCTGTGGAAACACGTCGAGCTGAAAGGCAAGTGCTTCCACAGCTTTTTCAAATTCTCCCGAACTTCCATGAGTGTTTCTATAACTTGTTATAGTTCACCACTAAGGTTTCTCCGATTCTTATATTGGTTTAAATTGTTCACATGACGCGATAGTTTTCATCTGTATAGAGATATTATCAGCCCATAGTGCCTGTCCACAGAAAATGTTCAGATGAGTAGTAGTTGTCTGTGAAAATTTTTCTGTAAATAAGCAGGTTAAAATTATATTTAGGGTTAACTCTATTTTCTTTTTCAAATTTTATAACTGGCCTTCACGGCTTTCATCTCAAAAAGTTGAAAATGATTTTTGAAATAATGCTTAGAGGAAAATTTAGTGGTGAATAATAGGAGTCTCAGAACTATTAATCTGATAGTTGTCCCTATCAGCTATCAGCTGTTATAGTTCACCACTAAATTTTCCGTTGTCGTCATTGGTCAAAACCGATCACGTGGTACAGTCCCATGCGGGCACTATCTGTCAATAGAATGCCCTAGGGCGACTATCAGACAATAGTGCCAGCTCAGCAGACGTGGCTCATGAAGGGCAGCTTTCTCCTACAGTTTTTTTTAAGATAAAATCAAAAGAATTTGTTATCCCAGGTCGATTTTAATTAGAAGAGAGCAAGAGAAGTATTTTTAGGCTGAAAACTGCGGTAAATTATGGTACAGTAAAACGTCAAGCGGGCGCAGAGGTTTCAAGATTCGAGGTTTCCTCTTTAGAAGGTTTCTTCTTTAAAAGTCAACAGTTGGCATATAAAATTGTTTATATTTGTACAGATGTAATATCATCTGAAGAGGATACAATGGATAATACGAAACAGCTAAGCGCTGCATAGCGGTTGGAAACTTGATAAATAAATTCTTGTCGTTTTCAGTTTTGAGGCATGCCGCTACGGGAAAAATTTAGTGGTGAACAATAAAGACAAAAGAGTGTTTATGTCTCAGAACTATCGGTCTGATAGTTGCCCCTTGGAAATTTGATGTTCTTAAAACTAGCATATTTGCCCTCCAAGCTTCGCTTCTCGGGCAAATATTTGTTTTAAGAACATCAAATTTTCGTGGTGCAACTATCAGCTGATAGTTCCTTGACAGAAACACTTTATTGTTTAAATACCGGTAGGTCTGAGACACAAACACTGTATTGCTGAAATTGAAACACAGAGAACAAGTTTTCTATTTCTTATAGAAATGCTGTGACAAAAAGTAAACGACTTGTTTGACATGAGAAGGTTGAAACATGGTTTGTAAATTGAAAACCGTCGTTTGTTTATTGAGAGTTTTCATCAAAATGTAAATTCTCTTTGCTGCTGCCATTGTTACATTTAGTTAACAGTCAGTTATTTTCTGATTACATTTGTCTCTGTATATTTTAAAGAAGCAATACTTTAGTGTGCACTTTATACAAGTTAAATTGGACTAAACCTTGAAATGCTGAATCAAAAAAGAGGTTATGATAATCCAAACTGAATTGAAGGTTGCAACAGTTAGTAAAACTAAGATCTGTTAAAGTTCCATAAGTGATTATGAAAATTTTTTCTTCAGTTATTATTCTTTTGAACTTAATTACTACTGGATCAATAACTTTACATCAGATGTCCTGGGACTCAGATTTCCCTAACTCGTGCTCCATCTTGCTAGCCCAGTGACGTTGCAATTTTCTAATGTTATTTTTTCAAGTATTATGGATTTCCACGACTGTATAGAAGATTTGCAGAATTCAACAGAAGAGTAACCACCAACAGACAAACACTTAGAAGGAGGCAGGAAGCGATGAAGTTTGTTTTTAGAATTCCAAATAAGATTTTAGCATTTTTCAGGTATGTTACTAAACAACTTCAATGCCTATATATGTACATACACCTAGATTTATGTATTTAGCATACATATACCGGTGTATGATCTAGTTTGTACCAGGGGTTTTATTAAGGGTAAATTGACTGATTCTGAGGACGAGTTTGCCCTTCTGGTTTGATCATCTAGCAGCAAGTTTTTCTTGCATGTGTAAACAATTTCAGTTCAAAACATTTGCCTGCCTTTAAAAATCTGTTGCCTCCCTGCTGAAAATTATAATTAAGCTCCTGTTGTACCTGGATATTTTGTAACATGTCTATTTTTTTACCAAATAATAAGCAAACTATTTGCATGCGTTTCACGATGTAGTTTGTTTTCCTCGTATTTTAGGAATATAATTTGCTTCTAGCAAGTGTGTTGAATTCTCCAAACTTTTGTCATTCTTATTTGTC
Source organism: Platygyra sinensis (assembly GCA_019787425.1). Classification (NCBI taxonomy): domain Eukaryota; kingdom Metazoa; phylum Cnidaria; class Anthozoa; order Scleractinia; family Merulinidae; genus Platygyra; species Platygyra sinensis. The sequence continues at coordinate 40,243 of JAHPZR010023559.1, forward strand.
TGGGTAACTCTCATCTTTTGTGCTTACTCATCAAGGTCTCTACCTCATCCCTGAACCCCCTGAGTGCCAGACCATTGTTTACCCAATTTGTGCCACACCATTTTCTCTGAAAAATGTGTGTCTGGGAAATAAAACTTGATATATATTAAATTTTTTATGATAACTGCAGAAATTTCCACATGCTCATTGGCTAATTTTTATTGTCAATAAGGGGACAGACACATGAATTTATAATTTATGCGATGCGTCAACGAACGTAAGCGGACAATTTCACAATTTGTTATCGTAAAAAAACAAATTGGTCTTAATTTTAAATGCATAGATGATCTGTCCTGTTATTGACAATGAATTTCATCATAACATTGTCAAAGTAGTCTGCGGATCCACTTGGCTATCGCCTCGTGGATCCACAACTACTAAGACAATGTTATGACGAAATTCATGATCAATAGCAGGACAGACGCATGAAAAACTGACGTCAATTTGTTAAATAGACATACATGTCAGGGTGAGACGAAAATGAAAAGATGAGGTTGCCCTTCGGGCAAGCTGTTACTTGAGGTTACTAGCCCGAAGGTCTGAGGAGCTAGCCCGAAATTAAATTGTTTACTGAAAGAATAATCAGATTTATTTAATTATGCAAAATACAAGTAATGATATCAAGCATAGATACAAACTAATTCTTCGTAGTATTTAGATTCCTGAATGTGATTTTCGTTTAACTTCAACCTCAAATTAAACAATGTAACAGAAACGACCAGTTTTTACGCTTGACCACAAGATGTTGCTTTCTGCTACACACTTTTTGGTATAAAAGCTCAATTAATCATCAGAAAAGAGGACCAACGGTGCTTGCCCTTCGGGCAAGCTACGATAAGAAAAAGCTAGCCCGACAAGTCATTCCACTAGCCCCGGGCTATCGGACAGCACTTTCGTCGCGCCCTGCATGTACATGCACACATTTTCTGAAAAATCCTAGAATTGTCTCTTCAATGCAGTTAATTTGCCGAGGTTGATATTCATATTATATCACAGCAATGGGAAATGAGAATCTCGCGAAAAACCTGCTAGGAATCTCAGGTGCCATTGAGAGTTATCTCTGTTGTGCTAAAAGTTGAGTAAATCTCTTGAAATTTTGACGTACCCAGTAAGTTATGTTATAGGCACCTGGGAAGCAAAACAAATCATGACTTAATGAGTATGTCAAGTAGGAACTTGCGAGGATAATAATAATTATTATCCACAAAATAGTGTGATCTCACTGGATAATTAAGAATTTTAAATGCATGAGTAAAATACTCGAAGGTCACAAAACATGACCATTCTGGGTGAGTTTTTGACAACCTGAGTAGAACGTATCTTCAGAGCCAAGTGAAAACTGTACAAGTGAGTGGTGTAATAAGGCTAGTGTGGTCTGTTAAATCTGATTGGTTTTTTTTTGCCATGATTTTACTTGGCTTCACACTAGAGCTCGTAAGCATAATCTAAGCATGCTTGCAATGAACTTTGAGTGTGAGGGGTGAAATGTACTTATTTGGACTTAACTTAGTGACCATGGAAACATTTGTAGATCAAAGAAGCTGAAGTGCGCCATCAAGTATGGTCTACACCACACTCGAGAATGCACTTGACCAATAGGAAATGGGAGCCAACTGAAAGCGATGTGTGACGTTGCTACAATTCTGATGAATGGACCGATACTAGTAAAAAAATTGCTTGAATTTCATTTAATTCATAGACAGCGTAAACCATCGGTTTTTATATCATCCGACACTAAATGCTCATTCTGCAAATTACAAACCGGCTGCTGCAGTTCCAAGTTTCAACCAGGTCATCTCTTTGCACCCGCACAACTCTGTTGAACATTGGACAAGTCGACCAGCCACATGGAACTAAATTTTGTAGGTTAGCTCATGCCCTGCAGCAATTTCTTTGCCAAAAACTAGAGCATAGTCCCGCTGT
>JAHPZR010023560.1:0-17500 GCA_019787425.1 Platygyra sinensis
TTATAACATAGCGCGCGCGCTACTCTTATCTAATTCCTATTGCGCCATCACGAACAAAATCTTTATATACGCACGGCCGTGCTCAATAAAATGAAGTGTACAGTTTTAGAAAAGCTGCAAAATTTCCGTCGAGTTATGTGCAACTTTCTTTTGTGTAAGTTCGGCAATGTGAAGATTATTCTGAACAACCCAAACCGTACTTCGAACCTTTGACTTTTGCCTGGCAAAGATTGTTTACTTCAACGTGAGTATTTTGACTTTGTTTGTCTACATTTTCATTGAGTATTTTTACTTTGTTTGCCCACGTTTTCATTATAATTTATTCCAAGAAGAGAATTTTTTATTGCCAATTTTAGAGACCAGGTCAAGCGTTTTCGTTCAACTGTTGCTTAACTGATCGTGGTGTGTTAAGATAATAAAGACCTTTGTTTTCCTTTACCGTGCATGGAGACAACTTACTGTAGTCAATCAAAATTAAACATGTTTTAGCGCCCAAATTGTTATCGCCATGTTATAAAAGAATTGGTTCATGCTTTTAGCTATGCGTATATCGATTTATGGATGCACCTGGGAAGTTTGGAGATCACTCAAGAAGCTAGACTTGCTCTCGGCTATCGCCTCGAGCAACTCTTACGCTTCTTTCGTGCTCCAAACATCCCGCGTGCACCCATATATAGATTACTTCATGGTTGGTGAGCGCGTACGATTTTTATTCACGAGTTGTGAAGAATCGCAAACTCGCTCGCTCGAAGACTCGCTCGTTCGTTTGCGATTCTTCACAACTCGTGAATAAAAATCGTACAAGCGAACTAACCATGAAGTAATTTGTTTATTATATTAGTACTGAGATTTTACAAATGTTTGTAACTTTAAATATAATCACAGTCAACTGACCACAAAAGACAAAGAAGTCGCGAACTCGATATCGCTTTTATTTAGACCCAATGTTACTGAGTTCAAATATGCTTAAAAAGGCGCACTGAACTGCGTTTTAAAATAATTCATTTCAGAAAAAAAAAAGATTTCGAAGCCCATTCAAGGTAAATTTAGGTTTATGTTGGACAATTGAAGAGTTTCTAAAAATATTAGCTCACATAAGCTTAAGACTTTATCTCAGTTTCTGGAGTGGCCATGGTCAGTGATTGATTAAGGCTGCTGATAGAAATGCTAAATTGACCACCATGAATAACAGCAAGGGTTAGGATCGACATTGCTTGCTGGCCTTGTTGATAACCTGCGACCGAATTTGCTGAATGAACTGTGGTCGTTCCTCGTTCCTCAGCACGAGAAATTTCTTAAGTAAAGAACATTCTGTTGAGTTTTCGTTCTTGTATTTTCGTTTTCGTGGTCCTCGATAAATTGTCTGCAAACCTTGAAGCTATGATTTTGTACATCGATTGTGAAAGAAGGGAACGTTGCAAACACTGATTCACTCTCAATTACTTCGCATGACCGCCTTGAAAGGCGGGAAAAACCGATACGAATTTTCTCACTTGTGAAAAAATCGTATCAGGCTTTTGATTGGTCATACGATATTTTTCACTAGTGCAAAAAATCGTATGACCAATGAGATTGCTTCTCATCAAAGAGAGACTTTTTTATTTGGTGAGTTTGCACTGAGTAAATCTCAGTACTTATATAATAAAACTCGATATACGCACACGCTAATCATGAATCAATTCTGAAATGATTAAGGCGATTCCCGGGTAAAAGATCCCGCCATAGATTTCCGATGAACATTGGTATGCTGTTGTTGCAGGACAAGGAAATATTAAAAACGTAATAAAAGGCCCATTTACACGACAATCATTTTGGGCACGGCACTCCAAAATTTTGGCACGCGGGCTAATAGTTTTGGGCACGGTCCGCTTGATTTACACGGCAAAATATGTTCGAGTTTTCTCAATGTCGATTTCTGGAACGGCACTCCTGAAACGAGAACGGCACTCTTAAATTTGTGCGTCCCTGCGCTTATATGACAGCGGTTCACATTTGATTTAAAGCGCGTTTCCAGTGTGCTTTTGCGGGATGTTAAAAAAAAAAAGAAAAACATGACAGATTCTCGAGTGCAAAAACCAATTGTATGGCTCGTTGCTTTGAAAAAGCGAAAACGTCTGTCAAAATCGAGGGACGAAACATGGTCATCCCTTGCACCGCTCTTACATGCATTTAAGCGGCGACAAAACGACCTGTTGCAAGCTATATTCTGGGCTGTATAATAATTTATTATGACACCGTAGGGCAAATATATCGAAACTCGCTTAAATCTCGGCATTTAAACTCTCCAAGATGAGATATTGAACCACTTTAATGTCATCTCATAATTTCCATACAAACTCTTATATTTCAGCCTCAGTTCATACAAACCCTTATGTTACGCTTGGGTGACTTGTGGTTCTAGCGAACTTCGGGATTTCAAACGAACTTGAGTTCGGAAACCGTTTGTCAAAAGTTTTCTGAAACGCACAAAGACAACTTATCCTGATGAGTTTAAAGGTAAAGTACAACATCATTTATAAAAGAATGTTCCATGCTTATAGTTATAGGCTAGAATACAGTGGAAGAATAGAACGAGGAAAATCTGCGATTCAAATTTGTCTCTAGCATCGATCGCCAACCGAGAAACCTCACAATCTTTCAAAACGTGCACGTTGTCGAACTGAATCACTGAAGTAGAATGTGTTACTTTCCTGTAGCGTGCTGTATACCTCTCTCGTTTCCTTTGAGGTTTTAAGTCTTTTAATATATACTAACGCGAACTGGAAAATTCCCTTGGACCACAGGTTCGATTAACATGTCTGTGGCATCGTTGCTCCAGATGCGAATTATGCCACTATTAAGTAACTATTCTTCAGATTCTTCGAGTCCATCTTTCTTCCCGCGGAAACTACAAGATTTTGGCGCCCCAAAACTCATTTTCGACCCCAGAGCCTTCGCTTTTGTGGTCAGTCAGGAGCGCAAAGACTCTGAGGACGAGAATACCTCTAGTTTCGGCACGCGGACCTCTTTTTAGGCGGGCCGAGACTACCTCCTGAGGTGGTCTCGGCCCGCCTAAATTTTTCGGCACGCGGGCCGAAAAATTTGCTTTTACACGGCAAAAATCAAGCGGGCCGTGCCCTATATTACTGGCCCGCGTGCCCAAATTTAGGAGTGCCGTACCCAAAATGAATGTCGTGTAAATGCGCCTAAAATGAGAGGGTCACCGTGCTTGTTTTCATGCCACAATGATGACAAGGTGACTTTTGGTAATCTCAGTGCGCAACAAATAAGTTCGATTATTTTTGCAATGCAGCGTGTTATATCACACAGAGTTTGACTTTCTTGATTGTTTATTCATCTGCGTCATAGAAAAAAATGTCTTCAAATACCTTTCATTTTTTATCCTTTTTTTTGGACATGCGCCATTCGGCCCTCAGGTCTCCCTCTGTAGAATTTACTTCATTTTGGCTTCCCTTGCCATTTGTATTTTCTACTAAAACACGTATTTTATGACTGTTCTTCTTTACCTTTTTTATTTTTAAGTCTCATTTTCTCTGTTTTGTTTTTTAGCTTTGGCTCTCAAACTGAAAGCATTTAGTCTGACTGAAATCAGATGCATTTATTTCAATAACTTCAGTCACAAATTCTCTCCATTTACAAGAAGTAGGACAAGTCCGTGGTCTTTATTCTTATTTCCCTATACGACAAATTTCGCCAGTTCTTGAAAATAAAATAAAATATCATGCAGCCACTCTTCATTATCAAAGATTTCGGGCTCTACAGCGTCACACCTCAAGCATGGCAGGTTATTTCATTTCCATCTTGTTATGCCATGATATTAATTTTGTTTTATTCGTCCAACTTAATTTCCGCCTTCGTCTTTCACGCTGATATATTTGTTTACCGGCTAGCCACAAAGTGCACTTCCAGTAAATGAGCCCCTGAGTTGAAGTACACTTGAGGTCTAGTGCGCTTGAAAACTATAACAAAACGAAAACAGGAGTGAAGATGGTTTCAGTCTTCCACGAAACTGCACTTCTAATTCGGAGCTTTTAAGTCGAACCGTTTCCAAGGCGACTAATTGAGAGTGCGACCAATCGAGTGACGTAATATATCAGAGCGAGTGCGCGTGTTTTATCAGAAGTTCCAAACACCGGGAAACAAATGAAAACACGAAGCACGAGTTTTTGATATGACTTCTCAAATGAAACAATACAGATTTATTCAGTGTCATATATTTGGCATTTTTCTTTTATAGTGCTGTCATATGCATAATTTATTGTATTAACTAATTAAAACCTAAAGCAAACCAAAGCATTATAACATACAAACCCCCTCATACGGCTGGCGTCTCGTTATATTTCGGCGTTGTACTTAGCGGCCTCTTCTTCAGTTGTCGAAGTCTCGCTATCGTCACCGTAAGGTATAGATGCCACATTTTCAGTATCAAAAGTTTCTTCTGACTCGTTATCTAACGATGCACAAGGAGAACCCATCCCTACTGTCTGTATTTCACTAGCTGAAACCATACGTGAGTTTATTGAATGACGTCACGAGACACACCGCTGGAATAAAAGACAGAGGACTCTATGTTTGTGAACGAAGCAATGGCGGAGGAGTTTAATTTTTACGATTTTTGCTGGGCTATATCAAGAAAGAAAAAGTTAAGACAGATGTGATTCGTAGAAATTTGTCTTAGTTTGGATCTATTTGTTAAATTTTCAAGGGAAACAGTCAGAAATAAAAGATGAAAATTTCGTGGTAGTAGCACTTTAACTCACTTTAACTTTTGTTCAAACTGAAGAAACCTTACGGGGGTTTGAAAAGTCAGATGCTTCCCACTGGAAGTGATATATCCTTCTTTAATATCAAAGACAACAAATTAAACATGAATATTTTTGTAAACAGTCCGGGACTGAAATAAAGAAGTAGTAAACCTGTAGAAAACTTTTATTGTCTAACAGAGTGAAGTTAGCACACACAATGACTCACAATCGCAACAAATAAGGACAAATGCAGAAATGTCCAATGTCCGTCAGCAGTGATTCCGGGACGTTGTAACAGAGTGCCTTACTCAGGTAACAGGAGGGTGTCCCTTGTCTTTCTTAACCAGTGCCTGTATTTAGCTGGCTAATGTTAGAGGGAACATATGAGTGTTTCTTCTGCGCAAACAAAACGACCTGATCTTGGGTTGCACCGTCACGCAATTAAAAAAAATAATAATAATTCGAAAACCATTCAGTGAACAAACTCAAGAAATTATAATAATAATAATTTATTTACTTCAAGTCTCCATATCGTCAAAATTTCTATTTTCCCATCTGATCCTATATTCCATGCAATGAACTTTGGCGAAAAAAATTTTCGATTTGGATAAAAAGCGAGTTTTTTATGAAGTTTTAAAAATCTGAAAATCCTATTTTATTGCCGTCTACCCGTGCCGCTGAAAAGCAGAAAGCAGGCTGAAAATCAGTTTTGATCAGGGCACTGCTTACTCCACATCTGTGACAACAACGCAGTTTGGACCTGGACGAAAACGCTGACATCTCTAGGGACCAGCTCGAACACTTGCGCTCGCTTTTTTTCTCTTGGCTAAAAATAGCTGATACGCTGCAGGTGAGTGTTTACCATACAGCGAAGGCGCAGGGAGTTTGGGCTAAGTGATGAATTTGAACGATATTCAGATACAACAGATGATGACTTAGATCAGATTCATGCAAGTGTAACAAGCAACTCACTCAAAGGCCCCCTCACCCCTAATATGGGAAGGAGGAGGTGCATTGAGAGGCCGTGGTTTACGAATTCAATCAAAGATGGAGAGCAAGTGAGCGCTTAGGCAGTGTCGACTCCATTGGTACTGCTTTGCGGTAGAGAATGACAATACATCGCAGAAAATATCTTGTTTCAGCCCCTAACAGCCTTTGGCACATAGATTCTGGGCACAAACGTATACGATACAAATTGATCACCCATGTTTGCAGTGATGGCAAGATCAGATTGTTAATTTATGCTGATACAGTGGTCTCTTTGTTCCAAAATGGAGTGGAACAGTGGAGACTACCTTCACGTGTTCGCTGTAACTACGGAATGGAAAACTTTTTAGTTGGTCAATACATGATAGAACACCGTATCGAGATGTCTACTCTGGGGTGTTGGCCTTTTATGGTCGCGTTTTGAGGCAATGAAAGATGAAAGCATTCTTGACATATCTGATGATGTTAATTTATTCAGCCTTCACCATGTCTATGTTCCCAGGATCAATAGATCTTTGAATGAGTTTATTCAGCAAATGAACAATAACCCAGTTTCAACTGAAAACAACCAATTACCCTTACAGACGTGGGAACGGGAAATGTTAGAGAACACGCATTCTGGGCACACTGCGCTTTCATCAGAAGAAATTGAAGATTTTGGTGTGGATCTAGGGGTGTACTGTCAGTTGAAGAAGAAGATTACCAGGTTAACGTTACATCTCTAACAACTGAGTTAACTGACTGAACAGTCCACCCAAATGCCAAGTCCACTGCAAAATGGTGAGAATTGTGGAGTTAACATTTTTAAGGAATGTGTACAGTTAATTCATTCTTTCTCTTAGTAGAATGTTTGGACCATGTAAACTATGCAACATTGACAGTGCAGTGAGCAGATGGAAGATACCTGGATGTAGGCATTAGATATGTGTTCCATTTAAGGAATCACTTAAAACAGGCAAAGAACTTAATAATGGGCTGAAACAATACCTTTCGCAAGATTACTTTTATGTTGGTATCATGATTGCAGTGGCAACGTTACAGAATGGTCAAATGCCTGCATTCATAGAGGATCACATTTTACAGGAGATTCTTTCAACAAACAAAACCCTTGATCAATGCGTAAGTGAATTTTTGTTAAATTCTCATCTACACCGGAAAAGTAGAATTTGTTACAAAGCACTGCCTGACAAACAGGTGAAGTTTTTACATCTTGGTTCTTAAAACATACTTTATTTCCGAGACAAAAAGTAAACATGTCAGCCAAGGCCCATTGGTTGACAATGACCAGACATTGTTGAAATATATGCCAGTGTGGTTCAGTATCAATCTTGTCCTCTGTTTTGTCTAGTAATGTATTAAAGTGAGTTTTAAACAATGGAAAACATTTACCTTAGTTAAAATTGACCCACAACACACAGTATGGCTCTCTATTGAAACTAGCAAAAAGATTCAATAGTTAAATAATCTAAGATTAAAATGCTGTTCTTTGCTTGTTTTAAGTGATTCCTTAAATGGAACACATATCTAATGCCTACATCCAGGTATCTTCCATCTGCTCACTGCACTGTCAATGTTGCATAGTTTACATGGTCCAAACATTCTACTAAGAGAAAGAATGAATTAACTGTACACATTCCTTAAAAATGTTAACTCCACAATTCTCACCATTTTGCAGTGGACTTGGCATTTGGGTGGACTGTTCAGTCAGTTAACTCAGTTGTTAGAGATGTAACGTTAACCTGGTAATCTTCTTCTTCAACTGACAGTACACCCCCTAGATCCACACCAAAATCTTCAATTTCTTCTGATGAAAGCGCAGTGTGCCCAGAATGCGTGTTCTCTAACATTTCCCGTTCCCACGTCTGTAAGGGTAATTGGTTTGTTTTCAGTTGAAACTGGGTTATTGTTCATTTGCTGAATAAACTCATTCAAAGATCTATTGATCCTGGGAACATAGACATGGTGAAGGCTGAATAAATTAACATCATCAGATATGTCAAGAATGCTTTCATCTTTCATTGCCTCAAAACGCGACCATAAAAGGCCAACACCCCAGAGTAGACATCTCGATACGGTGTTCTATCATGTATTGACCAACTAAAAAGTTTTCCATTCCGTAGTTACAGCGAACACGTGAAGGTAGTCTCCACTGTTCCACTCCATTTTGGAACAAAGAGACCACTGTATCAGCATAAATTAACAATCTGATCTTGCCATCACTGCAAACATGGGTGATCAATTTGTATCGTATACGTTTGTGCCCAGAATCTATGTGCCAAAGGCTGTTAGGGGCTGAAACAAGATATTTTCTGCGATGTATTGTCATTCTCTACCGCAAAGCAGTACCAATGGAGTCGACACTGCCTAAGCGCTCACTTGCTCTCCATCTTTGATTGAATTCGTAAACCACGGCCTCTCAATGCACCTCCTCCTTCCCATATTAGGGGTGAGGGGGCCTTTGAGTGAGTTGCTTGTTACACTTGCATGAATCTGATCTAAGTCATCATCTGTTGTATCTGAATATCGTTCAAATTCATCACTTAGCCCAAACTCCCTGCGCCTTCGCTGTATGGTAAACACTCACCTGCAGCGTATCAGCTATTTTTAGCCAAGAGAAAAAAAGCGAGCGCAAGTGTTCGAGCTGGTCCCTAGAGATGTCAGCGTTTTCGTCCAGGTCCAAACTGCGTTGTTGTCACAGATGTGGAGTAAGCAGTGCCCTGATCAAAACTGATTTTCAGCCTGCTTTCTGCTTTTCAGCGGCACGGGTAGACGGCAATAAAATAGGATTTTCAGATTTTTAAAACTTCATAAAAAACTCGCTTTTTATCCAAATCGAAAATTTTTTTCGCCAAAGTTCATTGCATGGAATATAGGATCAGATGGGAAAATAGAAATTTTGACGATATGGAGACTTGAAGTAAATAAATTATTATTATTATAATTTCTTGAGTTTGTTCACTGAATGGTTTTCGAATTATTATTATTTTTTTTAATTGCGTGACGGTGCAACCCAAGATCAGGTCGTTTTGTTTGCGCAGAAGAAACACTCATATGTTCCCTCTAACATTAGCCAGCTAAATACAGGCACTGGTTAAGAAAGACAAGGGACACCCTCCTGTTACCTGAGTAAGGCACTCTGTTACAACGTCCCGGAATCACTGCTGACGGACATTGGACATTTCTGCATTTGTCCTTATTTGTTGCGATTGTGAGTCATTGTGTGTGCTAACTTCACTCTGTTAGACAATAAAAGTTTTCTACAGGTTTACTACTTCTTTATTTCAGTCCCGGACTGTTTACAAAAATATTCATGTTTAATTTGTTGTCTTTGATATTAAAGAAGGATATATCACTTCCAGTGGGAAGCATCTGACTTTTCAAACCCCCGTAAGGTTTCTTCAGTTTGAACAAAAGTTAAAGTGAGTTAAAGTGCTACTACCACGAAATTTTCATCTTTTATTTCTGACTGTTTCCCTTGAAAATTTAACAAATAGATCCAAACTAAGACAAATTTCTACGAATCACATCTGTCTTAACTTTTTCTTTCTTGATATAGCCCAGCAAAAATCGTAAAAATTAAACTCCTCCGCCATTGCTTCGTTCACAAACATAGAGTCCTCTGTCTTTATTCCAGCGGTGTGTCTCGTGACGTCATTCAATAAACTCACGTATGGTTTCAGCTAGTGAAATACAGACAGTAGGGATGGGTTCTCCTTGTGCATCGTTAGATAACGAGTCAGAAGAAACTTTTGATACTGAAAATGTGGCATCTATACCTTACGGTGACGATAGCGAGACTTCGACAACTGAAGAAGAGGCCGCTAAGTACAACGCCGAAATATAACGAGACGCCAGCCGTATGAGGGGGTTTGTATGTTATAATGCTTTGGTTTGCTTTAGGTTTTAATTAGTTAATACAATAAATTATGCATATGACAGCACTATAAAAGAAAAATGCCAAATATATGACACTGAATAAATCTGTATTGTTTCATTTGAGAAGTCATATCAAAAACTCGTGCTTCGTGTTTTCATTTGTTTCCCGGTGTTTGGAACTTCTGATAAAACACGCGCACTCGCTCTGATATATTACGTCACTCGATTGGTCGCACTCTCAATTAGTCGCCTTGGAAACGGTTCGACTTAAAAGCTCCGAATTAGAAGTGCAGTTTCGTGGAAGACTGAAACCATCTTCACTCCTGTTTTCGTTTTGTTATAGTTTTCAAGCGCACTAGACCTCAAGTGTACTTCAACTCAGGGGCTCATTTACTGGAAGTGCACTTTGTGGCTAGCCGGTAAACAAATATATCAGCGTGAAAGACGAAGGCGGAAATTAAGTTGGACGAATAAAACAAAATTAATATCATGGCATAACAAGATGGAAATGAAATAACCTGCCATGCTTGAGGTGTGACGCTGTAGAGCCCGAAATCTTTGATAATGAAGAGTGGCTGCATGATATTTTATTTTATTTTCAAGAACTGGCGAAATTTGTCGTATAGGGAAATAAGAATAAAGACCACGGACTTGTCCTACTTCTTGTAAATGGAGAGAATTTGTGACTGAAGTTATTGAAATAAATGCATCTGATTTCAGTCAGACTAAATGCTTTCAGTTTGAGAGCCAAAGCTAAAAAACAAAACAGAGAAAATGAGACTTAAAAATAAAAAAGGTAAAGAAGAACAGTCATAAAATACGTGTTTTAGTAGAAAATACAAATGGCAAGGGAAGCCAAAATGAAGTAAATTCTACAGAGGGAGACCTGAGGGCCGAATGGCGCATGTCCAAAAAAAAGGATAAAAAATGAAAGGTATTTGAAGACATTTTTTTCTATGACGCAGATGAATAAACAATCAAGAAAGTCAAACTCTGTGTGATATAACACGCTGCATTGCAAAAATAATCGAACTTATTTGTTGCGCACTGAGATTACCAAAAGTCACCTTGTCATCATTGTGGCATGAAAACAAGCACGGTGACCCTCTCATTTTAGGCGCATTTACACGACATTCATTTTGGGTACGGCACTCCTAAATTTGGGCACGCGGGCCAGTAATATAGGGCACGGCCCGCTTGATTTTTGCCGTGTAAAAGCAAATTTTTCGGCCCGCGTGCCGAAAAATTTAGGCGGGCCGAGACCACCTCAGGAGGTAGTCTCGGCCCGCCTAAAAAGAGGTCCTTGTGCCGAAACTAGAGGTATTCTCGTCCTCAGAGTCTTTGCGCTCCTGACTGACCACAAAAGCGAAGGCTCTGGGGTCGAAAATGAGTTTTGGGGCGCCAAAATCTTGTAGTTTCCGCGGGAAGAAAGATGGACTCGAAGAATCTGAAGAATAGTTACTTAATAGTGGCATAATTCGCATCTGGAGCAACGATGCCACAGACATGTTAATCGAACCTGTGGTCCAAGGGAATTTTCCAGTTCGCGTTAGTATATATTAAAAGACTTAAAACCTCAAAGGAAACGAGAGAGGTATACAGCACGCTATAGGAAAGTAACACATTCTACTTCAGTGATTCAGTTCGACAACGTGCACGTTTTGAAGGATTGTGAGGTTTCTCGGTTGGCGATCGATGCTAGAGACAAATTTGAATCGCAGATTTTCCTCGTTCTATTCTTCCACTGTATTCTAGCCTATAACTATAAGCATGGAACATTCTTTTATAAATGATGTTGTACTTTACCTTTAAACTCATCAGGATAAGTTGTCTTTGTGCGTTTCAGAAAACTTTTGACAAACGGTTTCCGAACTCAAGTTCGTTTGAAATTCCCGAAGTTCGCTAGAACCACAAGTCACCCAAGCGTAACATAAGGGTTTGTATGAACTGAGGCTGAAATATAAGAGTTTGTATGGAAATTATGAGATGACATTAAAGTGGTTCAATATCTCATCTTGGAGAGTTTAAATGCCGAGATTTAAGCGAGTTTCGATATATTTGCCCTACGGTGTCATAATAAATTATTATACAGCCCAGAATATAGCTTGCAACAGGTCGTTTTGTCGCCGCTTAAATGCATGTAAGAGCGGTGCAAGGGATGACCATGTTTCGTCCCTCGATTTTGACAGACGTTTTCGCTTTTTCAAAGCAACGAGCCATACAATTGGTTTTTGCACTCGAGAATCTGTCATGTTTTTCTTTTTTTTTTTAACATCCCGCAAAAGCACACTGGAAACGCGCTTTAAATCAAATGTGAACCGCTGTCATATAAGCGCAGGGACGCACAAATTTAAGAGTGCCGTTCTCGTTTCAGGAGTGCCGTTCCAGAAATCGACATTGAGAAAACTCGAACATATTTTGCCGTGTAAATCAAGCGGACCGTGCCCAAAACTATTAGCCCGCGTGCCAAAATTTTGGAGTGCCGTGCCCAAAATGATTGTCGTGTAAATGGGCCTTTTATTACGTTTTTAATATTTCCTTGTCCTGCAACAACAGCATACCAATGTTCATCGGAAATCTATGGCGGGATCTTTTACCCGGGAATCGCCTTAATCATTTCAGAATTGATTCATGATTAGCGTGTGCGTATATCGAGTTTTATTATATAAGTACTGAGATTTACTCAGTGCAAACTCACCAAATAAAAAAGTCTCTCTTTGATGAGAAGCAATCTCATTGGTCATACGATTTTTTGCACTAGTGAAAAATATCGTATGACCAATCAAAAGCCTGATACGATTTTTTTCACAAGTGAGAAAATTCGTATCGGTTTTTCCCGCCTTTCAAGGCGGTCATGCGAAGTAATTGAGAGTGAATCAGTGTTTGCAACGTTCCCTTCTTTCACAATCGATGTACAAAATCATAGCTTCAAGGTTTGCAGACAATTTATCGAGGACCACGAAAACGAAAATACAAGAACGAAAACTCAACAGAATGTTCTTTACTTAAGAAATTTCTCGTGCTGAGGAACGAGGAACGACCACAGTTCATTCAGCAAATTCGGTCGCAGGTTATCAACAAGGCCAGCAAGCAATGTCGATCCTAACCCTTGCTGTTATTCATGGTGGTCAATTTAGCATTTCTATCAGCAGCCTTAATCAATCACTGACCATGGCCACTCCAGAAACTGAGATAAAGTCTTAAGCTTATGTGAGCTAATATTTTTAGAAACTCTTCAATTGTCCAACATAAACCTAAATTTACCTTGAATGGGCTTCGAAATCTTTTTTTTTTCTGAAATGAATTATTTTAAAACGCAGTTCAGTGCGCCTTTTTAAGCATATTTGAACTCAGTAACATTGGGTCTAAATAAAAGCGATATCGAGTTCGCGACTTCTTTGTCTTTTGTGGTCAGTTGACTGTGATTATATTTAAAGTTACAAACATTTGTAAAATCTCAGTACTAATATAATAAACAAATTACTTCATGGTTAGTTCGCTTGTACGATTTTTATTCACGAGTTGTGAAGAATCGCAAACGAACGAGCGAGTCTTCGAGCGAGCGAGTTTGCGATTCTTCACAACTCGTGAATAAAAATCGTACGCGCTCACCAACCATGAAGTAATCTATATATGGGTGCACGCGGGATGTTTGGAGCACGAAAGAAGCGTAAGAGTTGCTCGAGGCGATAGCCGAGAGCAAGTCTAGCTTCTTGAGTGATCTCCAAACTTCCCAGGTGCATCCATAACTCGATATACGCATAGCTAAAAGCATGAACCAATTCTTTTATAACATGGCGATAACAATTTGGGCGCTAAAACATGTTTTAATTTTGATTGACTACAGTAAGTTGTCTCCATGCACGGTAAAGGAAAACAAAGGTCTTTATTATCTTAACACACCACGATCAGTTAAGCAACAGTTGAACGAAAACGCTTGACCTGGTCTCTAAAATTGGCAATAAAAAATTCTCTTCTTGGAATAAATTATAATGAAAACGTGGGCAAACAAAGTAAAAATACTCAATGAAAATGTAGACAAACAAAGTCAAAATACTCACGTTGAAGTAAACAATCTTTGCCAGGCAAAAGTCAAAGGTTCGAAGTACGGTTTGGGTTGTTCAGAATAATCTTCACATTGCCGAACTTACACAAAAGAAAGTTGCACATAACTCGACGGAAATTTTGCAGCTTTTCTAAAACTGTACACTTCATTTTATTGAGCACGGCCGTGCGTATATAAAGATTTTGTTCGTGATGGCGCAATAGGAATTAGATAAGAGTAGCGCGCGCGCTATGTTATAATGGACAGGTTACCACTGCAGACATTAACGCCTGTCAGAAACAACCCTAATTCCGGGTTTAAGTTGTAATAAAAGCAAATACTATCGTGCAAACGACGCTTAATCGCGGTATAAATAAACTGACGTTTCGGTATTACTGCCTTCTTCTTCTTCAGGGTGTTTAACTTCCATGTAAATCAACGAGATCGTTATTTGCAGTCGCGCGCTGTTTTGAAACTATTTTTGTGCGTGTCAAAATTGCGCGCGCATATAAAGGTCCGGTAATACGGGCAACATTTTTCTTCAACTTGTCTCGCAACATTGTTGCATTACAAGTTGAAACACATTGTTGCGCGTATTACCACGTTGTGACCAACTTGTCTCGCAACAAAATACTATGTTGCAAGTTGAGGCAACGTGTTGCGCAAAGTAGACTCGAGTTCTACTTTCTGCAACAAATTCCAGTTTTGCTGCTCGTATTACCATGCACTGAAGCTACAACTTGTCTCGCAACAAATTTGAATTTAACCCTTGTGATTGGTCGTCGTGAAGCGCGGCAAATAAAATAAAAACATGGTGGACAGTGAAGAAGAGCCCGGGGACGAGCCTGAATGCAAAATAGACCAGTAACTCTCGGAAAGTCCGGGTGGAAAGTCATCAATTTGCCCTTTAAAACGACCTTGAGGACTATCATTAGTCCTTGGAACGCCTCGTTTATCTCTTCAAAACAAGCAAGCAGGAAACTTTGAAGAACTGTCGGAAAATCACATTTTTCGGCTATCTATCTGAAACAAACAGTGAGCTTCATATTGAGAGAACTTCGCTGGCACGGAAAATTTAAAAGAAAAAGACGGCCAGAAGTCGAAGTGGAACTTCGTCGGAAAGCTAAATTATATGAAAGAAGGCGCCATCTTTATTTCCACACGATTGACCAATTATACGTGTAAAATTTTGCAGACTTGCAACACTGTATTTTGCTGCGAGACAAGTTGGTCATCAAAGCGGTAATACGTGCAACAGAGGGTTTCAACTTGCACCACAACAATGTTGCGAGACAAGTTGAAGAAAAATGATGCCCGTATTACCGGACCTTAAATGAGAAATCGCGATTTATCCCGCGAGAAGCGAGTGTTTGGAATTTGAAAGTTTTTCTCATCTCCTCGCGTTGGCGGAAATCCTTCTTTGCTAGCCCCGACTTTTTCAGCAGGCGACACGGACGTCTTCTAGTGAATGGCCTGAGATGTGTTGCACTACAGGCAAGTCACAATGAAGAGCAGCTGGTGATATATCTTTTAATCATTTGGCGAAAATTTGTCACTTAAGAAAATGAGGAAAAAAGAAAAAGACCCCTGACTCCCCCTTTTGGTTGTAACTGGAGAAATCTTGTGATGGAAATTATTACAATATATAGCCATCTCAGTATAGCCAGGCTACATTATGATGTTTGACAACCAAACTTAAAAATAAACAGATAAAAAGTGAGGTACTGCCATAATTCAGAGGTACAAATCTCAGCTTAATTATGGCATCAAAGCCGCTAAAGAACTTGTATTGTGTTAGCTTTAGATTCTAGCAGTGGCAGCTTACATCTTTGATATACTACTGCACGACATTCTTGTTATGCATTCCTGTTGTTTTACACCTTCCTACTCTGCTCTCTTTGTAAGTTCATCGCCTCACCATATATTTGTTTGATAATGGTCTTGTGATAAGAACAGAAATACTACGTTTATCTCGTATATTTCTTGCTTATATAGTAAAATCTTGAGTTGGCAAGATGTTTTCCGAGAGTAGTTTTCGCTTTGTATTAGAGATAATTTTTTAGTCAACAGTCGGGTTTTGCTTGGAAAGAGCTCTGCAAAAAATGTAGAATTTAGCAAAGTATTGGATAAATTTTGACCACTCGAGATGCCGATTCATATAGATTAAAAGTAACATAGTCAAATAAGGATTTTTCGTTTAATAAACTCTAGCAAAGGTGAGGGCACGAGAAAAAAAGGCTACGAGACTAAACTGTACTGAAGAATTAACGAAGGCGGAGGAAAGGAGGGGAACGGTCGAAATCAAGGTTTTGCATTTTTTTCGACCAAACTCGTGATTGTTGCCCACTGAGCTTTGTATTGTTATTGAAGTCACCGGATAGTCTTGTGATTATTGCTTAATCCTTTTTGTGGATTGCTTGAGCTTACGGCGCTGCCTTCTCCCACTAATTTAAATTCATGGTTTGATTTTAATGATATGTTAATAATTAAGGCGAATGAGTGGGTAGGAGTCATAAACATTTTCATTTGTCTGTCAGTAATGGACAAACTGAAGTTCTAGCACCACTGCACCATCACTCTTAGCTTTATTCAATTCAATGTCGACCTTACAGCAATTCAACTAGCGAGAAACACAGTTGAGACGATTGAAACAAATGTCTTCTATAAATTAATGAGAGCCATGCACATTACAAACCACAGTTAATCAACCAAACTAACGCCTTAAAGTTTTGAGGTAATGGTTCGCTTGTCATGACAAGCGTCAAATTAAGAACGCGTCAAAGTAAGAGCAATCAGCACACATGTAAAGTCTCGTGGTATAGCCATCCGGGAGCACCGTGATGACGTCATTGGCCCTGGGGTTGAACAGTCCACCCGCATACATGGTAACTCTATTTCTTCCTCCACTTGGCGGCTGAATGACGATAATGCGCTTGTTATTCACATGAATCATGCCTGGGTTTCCATGAAGCTGGAAGAAAATTTGTGCATAGATGTAGTACCTTCCACTTTTGGGCACAACCAGCTTTCCGCTTTGATAGGACATGCCACCCAAAAGATGACTGTCCGGGTGGCTAAGATTCCAGTCTTTGATCACTAGAAGAAAATTTGTATAACGGTTCATAGTCATTCTGAGAAGTTAAGTTTTTGGTATGCTTTTTCTTTCAAAAAAGGGCTAATTATATTAGTAGTATTTGGTTTTGAATGTGTAACTTTTCAAACCAAAATATTTACGTCAGGGGAAGGTACTAAGCACTTTGTGGCGTGCGCGCTTAGTGCGTGATGAAGAGTTCGCACAGTGAACTCAAGTTTTGTAAGATCTTTGTGAATGCACCTGTTGAGACTTTTTCAACTTACTTATAAAGGCCTTGAATAGTAATTCTTTTCGTCATTGTTTCTGATTGTCCTAAGTAGCTTTTAAAACTCTGCATTTCCCTAATTTCAAATCGCGAAAGTAAACATTTTCAGTAATTTCGTGGTGTTGCATTAGGCATGTGGTACTGGACAATGCATTAGTTGCATTTATAAAATCGCAAGATATACCTTGGTTGCCTTGATAAGTTCTTGTGAGTATATCTTGCGCCTTTATGTGAGCAGAAGGCTTCCTTGAATCCTGCAGAAAATTAACAGAAAGACTAGTTTACGTCTATTTACGAATTAGACCAGGAAAATTCTCACAGAACTTTTCTTCGGTTTGTTCTTGGAACGTGAATGTTTAGAATCGTATATTTGATGTCAGGTGAAAGATTTAAAGGTGAGGAAGCACCATCGTAGCACAAGTTAAAGATGTTTCGTGTTGTTTTTTTGCTCATCTTCCTGCGCAAGGATCTTTGCTAGTGAAGACACG
>JAHPZR010023560.1:25000-57500 GCA_019787425.1 Platygyra sinensis
AAAGAGAAAACAAATTTGAAACAGCTCTCTCTAAATGACTACTATGGCAGACAATCCTGGGAGTGGCCGACACTAGGTGAAGCGATAACTGCTAATCAACGAATATTTCTGTTCATGGACCACCGTCTTATTGGTGACAACTACTACAAGTATCGCTGGGTTTACTACGCAAATTATGAAATTTCGTTGTCGTGGACGCCTATGAACCTGATTGAGTCTGCTGGGTGTAGTAAATTAGTGGATGCTATCCAGAAGCAATGTGCTGACTCGTATTACTTTGATTTCATGGAAGTGGATTTGTTTCTGACTTGGGGGCTGTGCGTCGAACATCTTGCGGACTGGTGCAACGAGTATATTGATGAGGTCAGATATATTTTGCTTACTATCCACAAGATGTTATAGTCTCTTGCTATCTAGTTAAGGACAATTAAGGCTTAATGGGAATTACCCTTTTAGTAACCTGGAGTTGCAACCTGCTAGTAGTGTATTACACTACGTTAGCCTAACTGCCTGTACGGTTTGCCTGAAACGCACTGATGTACTTTGGAAGATTGACAATTTTGTCAGCTTTATTAGCAGTCGAAAGTCAACTTTAGAATGAAGAGCTTTTACTGCAGTTAAGGACTTTTTCAAATGGTGTGCACCTCTCTGCCTGAAAGCCGCGTCATTTGTTAAAAATCACACATGTCCAATTCGCCAGATCTGTAACGCTTTACACATCGATCGAGTTTCCAGCCAGTGTGGCTTAGGTGCATCATGGAAAGAATGTTTCATTTCTGGTGCCTTGGCTCCCCCGGCTAAAGAGGCCCGATAAGCTATGGTTCTAGAGTAAATCATGAGTCTTAAGTGTGTCATGATCACAGGATTGACGCTATTAACCGCCTTAACTCGCGTTATGATGTTTCTGTTTTAGGCAACAAAGAAGTGCTTTGATGCTAGGTCATCTCGAAGCAGAGCAACCGCAAATTTCATAGTGGTGGACTGGGCTGGGCGAACACACGGCGTTAACAAGATAGGCGAAGTTGCTAAGCGGAGAAATGTGCAAAATGTTAATTTTTTTCTGAAACAAGAGATAAATAATCCTTAGCAAAAAGAGGCAAGCAAAAAGGATTAATAAAACGTCTTGATGAATACTGTCTTGTGTGGAAGTAATAGTTGTGCACCCTGATCTTTTCAGTACACCTTTAAATGATCGAAACACTAGAAAATCAACACGAATTAACGTGTAGATAAACATAGGCGTACCGGCATTACCTTCGGACTTGGCCGGGGGGGGGGGGGGGTGGAGGAAGAGGAGGGGGTTACTTCCTGGCCCGAAAAAATTACGCAATGCCCTAAAGAGATGAGTTGAAATTGAGATGCAAACGCAGAAGTTCACCTTTTTCCCATCTAATGAAACTGCTATCATTGGAAATATGGCTCAATTGAAAGTTTGCATACTTAATTCTATCAACAGTCTCCATGTTATCCAAAACGTATTAAAAAGTTCTTCCTTCCATGGCGTTGTCCGAAAATGCCAATCATCTTGTCCATCTTGATTTCCATAGCCGCGCTCAATACAGAATGGCTCACTTTGGAAAAGAGTGATAGCCTGGGGACGAAGTCACGCCGCAAGCGCTTATGGAATTATTTGAGGGGGACACAGGCCAAAATAAACATGGCGGAATTTAGTGCGGAATGTCATAGCGTGGATTGTAGTGGTGACAGCGTGGTCTTAACAGAACTAGAGATAGCAATAAGATCAAAGTTATTGTTTTAGACGATCAATAGTCGAGAGAATTGAGAAGAATTCGAACGGCGAGTTCCGCTGTTTATTGCTGCGAAGCCACCAGGCTTCGCAGCAGACTAATTTCGGTCGCGTTCGTGACCAGCCTGGATTGCCTGCGCCAGAAGCCAGGCTCATTTGAGATGTATTTTGGATGTATGTATATCACCGCCTTTGCCTCGATTTCAAGTAATCGAAATCGAGGCTCTTTCGATTCATAAGAATCCTATTTCGTGTAGAGGGCACGTTTTCGCGGGCGAAGAGTTTGAAAGCAAGTGAAGGTTGTACAAGTTTCCATGATTAAAGCCGATTTGTTTCTCAGAATATTTGAATCAATTCCTGGAACTTAGAAACGCTTTGAAACCCTTGTGGAAACACTTTGGAAACCCCTTACTGTTTGCAAATGGTTCGAATAATCTTAGCACACCCGCTTTGAAAGTGTCGAGGCAAAAAAATATTCTCCTACTTGCGTTTTTCGTAGAATTTAAAATTATTATGCTTTCCACTTAAACTGTTTACTAGTTACAAAACTTTTGGGGCTCAAAATGGCAAATTTGAGCGATTTTGTGGATTTTGCATTGGCTGTTACTACACGTTATGAGAAGGAGTCAAGGGTGGAAAGATCATTTTTGACCGCTCCAGCACCAAGCAGATTTTCACTGATAAATAATCGCCCGGCTTCCAAATCGAACACCAGATAAACTGAAAGCTGGATGCTTCTTCTCGTAGCATTCAATCGAAAATCCATGTAAAATCCAAGTGCTAAAAACCAAATAATTTTCGAGAAATGCTCGAAGCAACCAGCATCTGCGGCCGGGATTTCGTGTGCTCAGGATGTGTCACGCTGTTTGCTCACCTGATTGGATGCATTCTTTAGCATCATCCAATCAGCGTGGAGTAACAGCGTGACTGCGGATGAGTTTTGAGAATGTCACAACGGCATTAAAAACGCAAGTCGTTCGAACGGCGAGAGTAACGTAAAATGATTTTCAAGGAGCATTTTAACATCTAACTAGCAGTTTGGCAGTTTAACGGAGGAGCGTCTCAGTGAACATCAATTGAAATCAGCATGGTACAAAATACATTGTTGTCATAAATTAATCGTGACGTGATGTGGTCGCGGTCAACGATAATGTGAATACTCGATTGAAGGTTTTCGCATGAGTGAACAGTTTACCGTGTTGACCTCAGTACGTTTTTAGAACAGAAAAGTTTTTAAGCCCTCTATGATCTAGTAGCTCGTAGCTCATGTTGACTATCCCTCTACAGTGCTTCCTAAATGACAAAAACATCTTCCACATAAATTCACTCGCAGCACTTTACTTTCCAATGGAAACTACTAGTTTATACGATGTCGTAAATAAATACACGTGAATGCGGACATGGCGAAATGAGGAACAAATAGTTGAGAAATAGAAGAAAGGACATCACACATGACTGGGAGTTCGAAAGGGAAGGAAGCAAAAAAAAAGAAGTTATTGCAACACGGGGTATTTGTATTTGGTCACCTATCCTGGTACTGGTACAAGATGTGTTTGCAACAAACGATCACATATGCATGGTACAAAATCCGCCATGCTGGAGGGCAAGCTCATTATTATTCCCGCACTGGGACAGTAAAACAAAGGCCAGTCACGCTTGACTGGTTGACGTCTCTTTGTTTTAACGTCTCAGTGCGGGAATATGTTTTTGAGACGCGGACGGTAACCGGAAGTGAGCTGTTTTCACTTTAAACTTGCTCTCGCACAACCACATTCACATTGCTAACTATCTTTTCTCCATTAGAGACGATTAGTATAAAAATCTGGGAGACAATACTTTTCTAGCACGAGAAATGTCCTTTTCCGGTTGCCGTCCGCGTCTCAAAAACGCGCGTGCTTAAGCTCCTTAATAATGAGCTTGCGCTCCAGCATGGCCGATTTTGTACCATGTGATCGTTTGTTGCAAAAGGACTGTTTGGAAAATGGACTGTCTGTAAACAATGACAATTTTGATGCTACTGACTTGAGGAGTGGGGTGAATGGGGTAGGCAGATCCGCCGATCCATTTTTTTTTGTCGCCAGATCCGTCGATCCGCCAAAATTTTTGTTTAAATCCGAAACCACAACCACACTCGTAAACAGAAGGGTAAAGGTTCAAAGGTAAACTGGTACATGTGAATGCCACTGTTAATTTTACCCAAATGTAAAGAAGGCAACATGATTGATGACTACAACACAATACAAATCTATTAACAGTCTCACGCCTGAGTTTAAATGAACTTCTTTCGAAAAAATAAATAATTCGGATGAACGCATTTAAACATTCCGACCAAGGCTGAAGAAAGATCTATGATCCAAATTTCGTTTGGGACCCAAGATCCGAACATAAGATAGGCACAATCCGGAATCCGCGTCAAAAATTACAGCTGATCCACGATCCATTGTGTTTTCAAAATCCGCCAATCTGCTCGATTTACAGTTAAAATTTACAATCTGTGCGATAGTTTTAAGGCCAAATCCGTCGATCCGAAAACCTATTCACCCCCTTCCCCCCAACCCCTCCTTGAGGTTTTAATCCGTAAGCTAAGTTTAAGTTAAAGCCCACTGGCATTATGAAGAAATAGTCCAAGAGAATACAAGAGGAGATATAACGCCGTTGAAAACATTCATGAAGTTATCGGTCCGAGAGACCGAGACAATAATAAACAATGAAAGTAACGATTCTTAACCCCTGCTTTTTGTCCGATCACCAAAGCAAGTAATAATTCTCATTTTCACTCCTCTCATTTTTACGCTCTTTATTTTCCCAGCCAATTTCAGCGATTTTTTCTCTCTTTGTTACCTTTTCTCATCTTAGAAATTTAAAACAAAAGTCACGGCCTTCAGAGTCACAATACCACAAGGGCATCATCACATCTCGTCCGCTGAACAAAGTTAAGCTCTGTTCGTCGGGGCTCGTACCAGGATGGGTGACCAAATACGAATACCTCGTGTTGTATTAACTTCTATTTTTTTTCCCTTCCCTTTCGAAGGCGATATTAAAGACTGCGGAACTCCCGGCCTTGTGTGATATAGTTTCTTCTATTTCTCAACCATTTGTTCCTCATTTCGCCATGTCCGCATTCACGAGTATTTATTCACAACCTTGTATAAATAAACAGCGGAACACGTCATTCGAATCTTCGAATTCTTCTCAAGTCTCTTGACTTTTGATCGTCTAAAACAATAACTTCGATCTTATTGCTATCTGTAGCTCTGTTGAAACCTTGCCGTGGCCACTACAATCCACGCTATGACATTCCGCACTAAATTCCGCCATGTTTGTTTCGACCTTTGTCCCCCCCCCCCCCCCCCCCCATTTAATCCAATAAGGGTGTGAATTCCTTCTCCAGGCTATCATTCTTTTCCAAAGTGAGCTATACAGATGATAGCGAGGCTATTGAGTCTATACTGCGCTAAGGTAGGTCTTCAACCGCCGGAGTAGGAGTGCGCTGAACGAACGTTCGGCTGGGCATGATGCTGCGGGAATGGCGGCCAAAATGGACGCCACCTTCGAGAACTCTGGTGTAATCTTATGGAGGCTGTTCTCATGCAATACGTCGATGACTTCTGCCGCTGTCTTATTGATTCTTCGACATGTGTTTTCTTGTATCGATTGAACAGGCATTGGTCTGCCTGAAGCAACTCCTTGTAAAAATTATAATAACCAGCAACTAGGTCAAAGCTATCAGCTATCGCTGAGAGTGACGTCACCTAACGCACAAAGAACATCTCGGTCATTTCCACTGAACCGATTCTCAATTTCGGCTAGGACCTTTTCCAGCTAGGTTAAAAAGGTGTTGACTCTATGGAAATCCTCTGATTTCCGCTTGTATTTGATAAAATAATCTTTGAAACACACAAGCCAAGGGCGAACTGGAAATCACAGATGCCATAGAAAAGTGAGCGGCCTTCACTATTCGGCCCGAGTTATTGGTCGACGGCTTTCACCGCTTCCCATCAACATGACCACTTGTTACATTTCGAAACTTCAAAGTAGTGAGAAATCTACATTCTTCAGTCTCAATATCCCCAAACAAAGCGTGCCGTTTTGGGCTAGCCTTAAGAAAATCGTACAGACTCTGGATTGTGTTTAGAGTATTTCGCAATGGTTTCACTGTTGTCATGGTGTCTTGCAGTGCCAAATTTAACATAGCAGTGCACATATATTGCAAGAGGAGAGCACTCATTCATTCGCGCACTGACTCCCTTATTTACACCACTCGTGTTACCTGCACCAAGTTTAATTATGAGGTCAGTAAAAATTTCTAGAAAATTTCTAGTAGCTCATTCTGGATGATTGGCGAAGTTCACTGAGCGTAGTTTTGTAACTAAGTGTTCAATGTCTCTTCCAGCCAAGCGGAATGTCTTTACATTGAAGGTGCAAAAGCTCCAGGAAATAACCCCTGTGGCATTTGATCTTTGTCCGAGGTTCTATCGATCCTCCTCATCACCTCTTTGAGCGATGTTTTGTTGGGCAGTGTCGGTAAAAAGATTGTAGTCACGAAAAAGCTCGCGACTCCCCGTTGGACGCACTCAGTCCAATGTCCATCATCCATGACGCTGATTAAAGATGAGGATCTCCTCTGCATCTGGCAGTATTCCAGCCACTTTGTCATCGCCAGTGAGTGCGTCTCACTCTGATGGTGTTTTGTGAGGCGCTCAGGATTTTTCCAATTGGAAAATGTAAAACATTATCTTTCAAACTGAACGTGGAACAAGTATAGCAAGTTCCAACCTTTTTGTCCATTGAGTAGTTCAACCAAGGATATTGAACCACTTTGACTGGAAATCTCTGGTGAATGTTTCATTCCAAAAGTTTTGTGAGTTGTATTCGCGAAGGTTGCCGGGCCCATCACTTGGGCTGGCCTTAATTCACGTACTGCGCTATCATCTCTTTGTGACGGCACGATCATCCCTTTGACTTCGGGCCGCAGTCATCGCTACTTCTGTTGTTATTGTGAAACTGAACATTTGACGGTTACTATTTTGAATTCTAATGTATGCACACTACTTCTCAGAAATACAGCTGGTGATAGTGATTTTTCTTTTGTTATTGAAACTATTGCGTTTTCGTTTGAACTTAAGTTTAAGTAGCTTATTCTTATCATTTAGCTTATTCTGTTATACTTTTCCTTGTGTGCCGATACTGAGATCTACGGATAGAATCGACCGAATACAATAAACAAATTACTTTATGGAATTTGCGCAGTATTACCCTTCGCCTTGTTGACCTCGATGGCCGCTGGACCATTAGTCACCTTTCAAGTTCTTCACTTTTTCTTGAACCTTCTAAGTCCACGGAGTTCACAAAGTTGAATCGCACGAACTTCAATGAGGAAACCATAAACCCGACCTGCATGTGAACTCTTCAAAATGTTTTCCCACTCTCTGCGAAATTGGCGCGAAAATTAGGCGCGAACTGCAGCAGATGTTAGGGCAACAATACACTTTACCATTTTACACGATATTAATATTCAAATCTCTGAAGACACCACTTTCGGGCATCTAATCACCTGAAAAATAATTAACTAGAAACTTTATTTACGACTTTTAGAAATCACGCCAACAGCATTATTTTGTGATGTTTTCTCCCAAGTGTCGTTGCCCGAATCAAGAGCGTTTTGCCCGAAAAATTACATAATTTCCGCAGCTGGGGGGGTACGGCCCCCTCCCCCTGCTCGTACGCCTATGGCTGTTCCTGGATGTACTTTTTAATTAATGGGTTAATTTATCTAAGGCGAAAAACGTTCGCCATTGTCTGTGTCATATGTCCATCTTCCTAGACCCTTCCCCGAAGATGCCGTCATTTTTAACTTAATTTCCGCAGCTGGGGGGGTACGCCCCCCTCCCCCTGCTCGTACGCCTATGGCTGTTCCTGGATGTACTTTTTAATTAATGGGTTAATTTATCTAAGGCGAAAAACGTTCGCCATTGTCTGTGTCATATGTCCATCTTCCTAGACCCTTCCCCGAAGATGCCGTCATTTTTAACTTAGCTGATTAAATTACTCCTGTATTTTCTTTTTATTACGATTCCTTGAAGGTTAAAAACCTTGAATTTGAATCTGAAGGAAAAATAACTTTAGGCAATAGAAATCGAGGATCACTATGCAGATTAAATAACTAAAAATGGTGACAATGACAATGCAGAAAATAAGCATTACCCCCGGGGGGGGGGGGGGTACTCCCAGGAAAATTAGGTGGGGGTGTGTGGCCCGCTTCCCAAAACCCTTACCCTCACGGCTGTTTCAGAGGCCGCCAATGTGGAAACTTAGTTCGCGCATGTCAAGTTATGTTTTAGCGTGATTAGCCGCTGAATGATGGTAAAGTAGGCTCAATAAAATTCTATCACTGTAAGAGCCCACGGACGAACTGAGTTAAAAAAGTATATGCGCAGAGCTTGCAGAAAGTTGTATTCTATGCGCAGTTGCGTTATTTGGCAAACACAATAAACGCTTTCGCCGAAATGGATATCTTTTTCGGTCTTCCTTTCTTATCAGAAAGGACAGAGGTCGCGTGTTAAGATGTTTTCCTTCAGTCAACGCACCTTTGGAGTAACGTTTCAAACACTCAATCATTGTACCTTTATGGAATTTTTTCTCCAATAAAGATATATGTCTGCTTTGTAGTCCATCCTTCGTCTTTCGTTCGTACACTATCTTCTTTTAATCCGAATTGGTTTAGCCGTCAAAATGACCGTGTTGTCATAGCTAAATAATAACAAAGATGGCGGCCGTTTCTTGTTCTTGGTTGAATAACTGGACCCGTTTCACGCGAATTTAGATAAGAATTCGCTTTTTATACCGTGAAACATATATCTTAAACACTACAGACATTTATCAAACAAAGTTTTTCTTCCAAAAAACATTAAACACGAAAGAATTCTCAGTTCCTTACGACGCATTGCAATCGATCCGATTTCCTTCCCTTGCCTTAAGTGCGTGTGCCATCAATAGCAAAACACATCCGTTCAATTTTGTGATATAGTCGTTTGGCTCATGAAATATTTCAGTTTGGAAAGCACTTGATCTCTTTTTTCTTCTCACTTTTTCACCGTACATTCCTCTGGTAGGTTTTTTAAAAAATCAGTGACTATGGTTTACATTGTTTACATTATGTGACTCAATTTCTGTACGTGAGGTAAACGTTTCCTCGTGCTCACACGTAATGCAACTTGAATGCAACATACGAACTAAAGATGTCAAAAATAAAACACACCTTTTCCTGAAACACGAATACAGGCTAGTTACTCAAATAAGATTTACTGATTCACTTCAAAGCAGTTCAAAAAGTCAAACTACCGTGATCGAATTCAACGTTGAACATGGCAACCTTTGGCCTTGATGATCATGAAAAGATACTGTCGCAACTCTGTCGAATATGCGGCGAGCGTCTGATGAAAGCTAAAGATCGATATGAAAACAGCTTTCCCTGTACTAATAATAGGGAGCTTTTATTCAGTGCATTTGGTATAAAAGTTCACGAGGATGATTCAGAAACGTGTCCTCCGAAATTCTGCCACAAGTGCTACAAACTGGCTTCAAGAGGCGGCACACGAATTGCTATCAACATTTGGCCGGCCCATAAGCGAACGGGAAATTGCACGATTTGCAGCTGCTATAAAGAGCAGCAAAAACCTGGTCGGAGAAAAAAATCTAAGCCTGGTGTGAAACCATCTAAACAGGTTGAAGTGCTTGATGGAATGTCTGGGACTTTAAGTTTCCAGCCTAATGAGGACAACCCAATATTTTGTCAGCAAGTAGAGGAGCTCAAGAGTTACAGAGGAACTGAACCTCTTTACCCAGAACTTTTTGCTGAAAACATTAAGTTTGAGTACATCTGCCCGATCTGCAAAGAGGTCCTGGACCAGCCTGTGCAGACCAAATGCCCTATCCCACATATTTTCTGTGCTAGCGTCTAACTTTCTCTATAAACATGTGTGGTCCTCAATGTCCAATTTGCCGCACTATCATGAAAGAGCCCAAGGACTTTGTAGAACCAGCTCCCTTTGTGCTGCAAACAATCATTTCAGAGCTCGATTTTAAATGCCCCACATGCAGCCAAACAATTAAGCTTCATAAGCTCCCACAGCACCAGGAACAAGGTTGTGCACCTGTTATGACTGCCCCTACAGTGCCAACCTTTAGAGTCACCCTTCAGGAGCCTGATGCAAACACTGTGCCTGCCAAAGTTCAACAACCTCCTCCAGTTCCTAGTAACACAACAGAACAAGTACCAATGGAAGTGGCACCACCTGCAGCCACCCTTTTGCAAGCACCAGACCCTGCTTTAGGACAAGTTTCTGTTCAGCAATTGCTTCACAGCCCACAAGGGGAATTCTCCTCACTTAAGGAGGAAGTGGGGCTTTTCATCGTTCGGCAGTTCCTTGCCAAATCGCAAGATGGAGCAACAATTCTTCTCAAAACAGGAGGCCAGGTAAGTAGTAGTAGTTACTGTAACAAATCATGATAACACCAACAACGACAACAGCAAAAATAACAATGATTGTCCAACTTTAAGCCTCTCGAGTTAGTGAAACGAACAAGGCCAAGAAAATCAACAGACAAGGTGAGCCAGAAAACTGCAGGAACAGAACAAAGGAGTTAGCTGCAACAAGAGCAGCTGTTAGTTGGAGGGGCGGAGGGAACACAGCTGAAGGACGAATTAAAAGCAATGGCTAAACTTGAAAGGGAAGCCCTACTGAAAGAGTGCCTGGGTAAAGAATTAAAACTCACCATCCCACAGGGAGACATCCTAGCAATGAAAGCCGACCTTGGGGAAACCTGGTACAAGATAAGAAAGCTAAGAAGGTAGGAGATACAAGAATTAACATAATAATTACCCTAAATCTATATATAAACCACTTTCAAAAACATAATCATTTGGAAATTTTCTGCTAGTTTGCTCTTTTCTGACTTTAACCTAAAAGGCAGAAAATATAACACCTTGACAATGATACTTCCCTAAATTTACAGATGGTTTTACCAATGGGGACTGGCATCAGAGAGCGAAAAACATCAGCGCAAACAGGTCCAGACCATTACGTACTGACCCAGAAAACCTTGCTTGTGAAATGGTACCATTTGAATTTAAAAGACCAGGGGTGTGACACTGAGAGCCGGGAAGCAGAATTTGGTTATGTCACTGACCTCAATCGCTTTATACAGCTCCACTTGGATGAGAATGAAAAGTATGAAATATTGACTTAACATACACAGGGTTTTACATTAACATAAGTTTTTGTCATGCATTTATTTTGTTTTTTGTTTGTTTGTTTACTCCTGTAATGGAAGGAATGGGAGGTTGACATGGGAAAATGCTATTCCAGAAGATGAGGTCCACATAAAAGTTGGAGGCGATGCTGGTGGTGGGTCATTCAAAATGGCCTTCCAAATAGCTAATGTACAGAAACCTAACTCAAAGACAAACACAGTGGTCTTTGCCATGTTTCATGCAAAGGACTCATGGGCAAATCTGAAGACAGCTCTACTCCAATACAAACAGCAAGTGGCTTCTAAGTTTAAGAACATACCCAACTTAGGGCTAGAGTACAAAAATAATACCCTATTTATGACCAAAATGGCCGAAATCAGCCAAAATCGATACCCAATTTATGACTAAAACGGCTGAAAAATCCTACCCTTTGGGGCCGCACATACCTATATAGCCCATATAAGGAGGTACCCCCTCCCCCCCCGGGGCATTACCACTGATCCATTTAGTGGTCTCTTTCACGGTTCGGCGCATAGGCAAGTTTTAGTATATCATGAAAAAAAAAAAAGCGGCAATCAAAAATTTTAATTTGGGCTAGTTTAGTCTGTGAGCTAAGTGGGTGATGCCCAAACTGCTCCCTAGATAATTTTCAGACTGAAGGTTTTATTGTACCGGGTTACACACAAAGCTGGAGTAATTGTTATACCTTGTTGCAGGTAAAGTCATTTTCATTTAAAAAGTCTGGGAGTCAGAAGGCTCGTTTAGTTGCCATGACTGGTAGGTACGATGTAACACTTTTCATTTAAAAACTGAAAGGAATAGTGAAGAGAGCGAAAACTAATTTTGGTCAAATGACTGAGGTGTTACATGTAAGGTAAGCAAAAAAAAGAAAGAGTAACAAAGGTTCCGGCAACCGCCCCCATTGATCAGCTCCCACCACTTTATTACTTAAGCAGAGGATCGGTTGAATGTCTTAGTTTTCTAACATCAAAGAATCTCTTGCAGGAAGATCTAGGAACAGATGCTAGCTGCTCAAAAGCCGGAAGGCGCGCTTCGGACTGCGCGGGGGAGGTGATACAACAATTCGTAGTTGTTAGCCACGCGTTCTGAACATGTACTCTAGATCTTGGGTACATCACGTACTCCAACGACAAAACATCTTCCAAAGACAAACTTAGTAGTAACATTTACTTTTTATTAGGTGAATGAAAGTACTATCCAATTAAGGCACGCGCGTGTTGGTTCCTCACAACAAGAGTCAGAATAAGTGAAATTTGCGTCCCAAAAAAGGAAAAATGATAATTAGTAAAAAATTAAGGGTTTGCCCATGATGATGCCTTCAACAGGGGAGGAAGTAGACTAGGTCATCGCTTTTCAGAATACAATTTAAAAAGAGTCGCCGTTCTGTTATTTGCTTTAATTTTCTTGCAGTGGAATCGTGAACGTGACTAGATGAACATATTTGCTACCTAAAGTGTCAGATTGTTTCTATTTTAAATAAAAAAAAGTACCCTCATTTGAACTCTCATGACTGATCGAGTGAACTGCAGAGGCGTATCAGGGGCATTTGCTTACGTACCGAAAGTCACTTCTCCTTAAATAAATTTCATTTTTAAAGGCCCTGAATGTCATGTTCCACTTTCCAGAGCAATATGAGAACATAGGAAAACGTTATAAGAGTACTCAGAATGACCTATGTTGTTTATTAATCAACCTAGTGGGATAATTGATAGCGGGTTTAATGAGAGGCGAGTAGCAAAAGGTGACACTGCCCTTCACACGCGAAAACTCACAGCATGCAAACTTAATGATACAAAAAAACTCTATCAAAGCAGCTGATTTAATGACTAAAGACGCTCTTAGCTCATAAATATATACCTAAATATATATTCATATCATGCCCGGGAAAGCCATCCAATCAGATTATAGGAATCCGTTTTTCACTCAACTTTCCCAGCATGCGCTGCATGTGTGCTGCATTGATTATGTTGGCAGCTGTATTTTCTATGGCATGGTATAACATAGTTAAGTAATGCTTTCACGTGGTATACCACTCGAAAGCATTGCATAACTAGTACATATATGTTTAGATTTCCGGGAGATACGCATACCCTTGTCGCCTGATCAACTGCCATGGACTTAGTGTCTGGTTTTCCATGGGACAAACACTCATAAATTCAGATAGCCTGTTCCAGGCTCTCGGTCAGTGAGGACGATCGAAAAAGGGAGCGGGCGACCAGACCCCACTCGTCGCCCGCCCGCTTTTTTAATCCTCCACTGACAGAGAGCCTGGAACAGGCTAAAATTCAGACAAGTTGCGAAAGTACTTCATATCCTAGCGGAACTTGAGTCAGATGTTTGCTGTAAATTTCAGAAATCGTCGAATTAAAGACGATGTGTGTTACAACTGTTTAATAGGAAGCCTACACACTAACAACGGTGACGAATGCTAGAAAATGTATTTCTATTTTACTTCAGAATACCATTATGTATATATCTGAGGGTATATTATAAATTGTTTTAATTAGCCGAGTATGTTATGAAGGCGTTCAACAATTCCAAAAAGAACATGTTCTCCGCGTTCTTTACCGAAAATATGTATACCCGGTATTTTCAAGATGTTGTTTTAATATGCAGAGGCTGGCCACTCAATTCAACGTAGCGTATAGATATATAAACTGACAAGTCTTACAGGAAGCTTTAGTGGTCAAAAGCATCAGCTATCCAGTCACCTGATCTGACACTGCATAAATTTTCTTGCAATGGTCAAGTTTTTCCAATATGATATAGTTTTCTTCATTCTCGATTTCAATTCTCCATGGTGCCCGCTTTCCCCTTGACAGCATCATGTGGTTCGCCAATGAGCCCTGGTTTTTATAAAAGTCAAATTCGAGAATGATTTGGAATTGAAATCGTTTCATAACTTCTCCAGGACGCAAATAGCTAATGTAGCTGATATTTTTGTTTTCTATAGTAGGATTCTGAAAAAAGATATCTCTGCGGCAAAACAGTACAGCTTCTGTGCGATTCTAAATTTAGCCCGAAGATTACTGAAGCCGGAAGTCAATAGTGCTTGCACCCAATAATCCCGCCGACAAATATCGGAATTAAGTTTTTCCTGTCAAAGAATCTATTCCACTTCTGATAGAGATTCGCATTGTTCCTTTGTTACGTTATGTTTAGTTTTACTTATTTATCTCTGTACTGGAAAAAGGGGGTTGCTGAATCCCCCGCCTCCACTCCAAGCCCCTCCTTTGTGAACGGTGGGGCCTGTTAAATTACGAACTACTCACTAGGAAAATGATTTATTGCCTGACAGCTTATAACTACTACACTGTGAGAAAAGTTGCGGTCTTAAAAAAAAAAGTTGCGGTCTCAGAGAAAAGAAAGAAGGATTGAAATGCCTTCCTCTTTTCGTCCACTTTGATTGCATTCAAACGCAAATCTCCTGCCGGCTTCTGATTTAAATGGAGTTTGCCAGCGGTCTCTAGGGTAAGGCATGCGATATCAGCATTAGTTATAGTACAAGGCACCATTGTTGTTGTTTTGATCAAATCAAAAGTTGATCATCATCATGAAAAAAAAAAAGAAAATCGAGACTTCGAGAAAGGCCTCGACATCGCGACAGTGACGGAATGTTGGCCACTGTTTACTGAACGTGACTGGATCAAACAGTGACCATGCGTCACGGCCAAGGGGACCAATCACATGCAATTATGACACGTCCGCTGATACATGCATGATAAAAATGTTGTTCCTGTGTTGTCCGCGTTCTAGCAGAGGAGTACTTTATTCGGCTGTGTAATGTTATGTTAGATTCGCAGGACTCACAAGGGGAAGAACATAAACACACTAGTAAGTTTTATTATTTGCACGGCCTTATAAGTCCTTCAATCATCGTGAAGTTGAATCGACCAATGCGTATTCCTGAGCACAAAGACGAATTACGCCATGTGCTTTGAAGCGCCTCATAGCGCCTGGAAGAGGACATATTGTAAAATGTTTTGTTTGTTTGTTCTTAAGTTTGAGAAAATGCTTGCAGCATTTTATAATATTAAGGTCAGCTTCGGCAAAGTGACATTAAGATTTCTCAACGTTGCTAATTGAACTGTTGGAATGTTCGATTTGGTTCGACTAGTAACATCGAGAATATTTACGTCTGCGGCGCGCTTCGTAGGTTTTTGATTTCTCGTAAGCAAAAGTAAGGAGACAGTGTATATGCGTATCTGTTACTTTTTAATTTGTAAGACTTACTTCCAAAGGATGCAGTTTTTTTATAATTTGACTTTTCTACGCCGATCGTCCGCTGTGAAAAATCGTGCAATTGAACTTGGTAGACGATATGAAATTATCATAAAATAATGCGGTAAAACTCAACTCCTGCTGGCCTGGGCTGATTTCGGTTTGATCGGGAAATACGCAACCGTAACAAGTATGAAATTCAGTATTGGTAATTATTTCAACGTACTGAGGCGAAAAGAAAACCGAGGAATTTGGTATTCCCTATAAGGACATGCATAGTCAGTTATTAAAACCGAAGTACAGTGGGCAGTTTCATTTTATAAGCGGAAGTTGTCTCAGTAAAATGATGCTTATTATAATCATTCTTTGGGCTCCACTTTCCATATACATTTTCCGGGCCGATGAAAACTGAAGCATTTCTTGAAAGAAGGAATCTTCTTTTCTTAGCTGTGTTTTTAAAATCGATAGAAATAAGTTGCTGTGGTGGGAATCAATTCTGCCCTTCGGTCACGAGTCGACCCCTCTTCAGCGTTCGCAACATACCAGGGGGTTCGTTCCTAATGCGGAACAGAATTATGTGCACACGCGCACATCAAGACTTTCCTGTCGTAAAGGCGATTCATCATTGCGAAATTTTCAGTGCTTCATAGTTACCCCTAGTTAACCGTCTAAGACCAAGAAGGGAGAAATACGTGCTCGGAATATAAGAACTTTAAAACAGCTGCACCACAGTGACTGGAGTGACAGCCTCGTAAGTTCGATGAAACAAATCATTTCTTGTCATAACGTATTTTAATAAGCTTTCGTGATCTCAAGGCACTGAAACTAAAAGATTTCATGCATTAGTTAATTTTCTCGGTTTATGTTTTGCAGCAGTTTCTAGGAAGTCTATTTACCCTGAATGATGTATGGCGTGCGTCTGAGGTGACGCTTGGGAAATCATTTACCTTAAACCTCCGGGGAGGGGAGAGTGTGTGAAAATGGGCAGATGTTTTACAACTAGTAAAGCTGTTATTTCAATAGATTTCGAAGGTACCTCTAGTTTTGATAGCTTTTTGAAAATGTATTTTTAAGTATCTTTGGTCTGTGTTGCCTTGAAATCGATTTTTCAGACCGCTTTCGGTAGAATTTTTGGTATTGCAAAACTATTATTTATCTCCTCCCCAAGGGAAGTCTTAAGCAATGTCAATAGGGGGATGACGTAAGCTGAATGGTCGAATTTCAGTGGACGAGACCAGAACAGAAGAAAGGATGTTTTACCAGTATTTATATCACTGATCAAAATCCGCCCTTAACTTCCTTTCCACAGAATTGAGTGCTTCGCATATGGCGTTTCACTGGTGCTAATAGAAGGAGAAAAGTCTTCACTGTTACAATTATTGACAACTTTGTCTCAAACAAAAATGGCGGACAATGATATTGTGGAAGAACTGACCGTTGAGCATGGAAAGCGAACGCTGGTAGCCAGCGCGTTCGAACGAATTCGACTGTTATTTCATGTGCTCGTCCACTTCAGCTCGCCAGAGGAGAGTGCTGTTAAAAGTGGAATTCAGTGGCTGGCTTTAAAAGGCGAGAAGGAGGCAGTGACTCAAGCGAAGGTTTGTAGAAATATAAGCTTTAAGTTCTGTTGTTTTATGGCACTTAAAGTTTTTCCATATGCTATCCTCGGCTGATGAAATTCAAAGAGCATGCCTATAAAACTTCCGTGTTGCTGATGGAAGTGATACTGGCTTTTTGAACATAGTTCTTTCTTCTCGTTTTAAAACTCGAACTTAATTGATGTTGGAGCTTTTGAAAGTATACTGCACTGCAAATAATTCGGCGTGCGCGTTGTGAATTGCTATAACTTAATATCCTTCAGCAATATACAGGAGACACGAGCTGATTGTTCCGACAGAGGATCATGATTCAAAGCGCTTATTGCCCAGCAATAAAAATACAAAGCTTTGAGTGACTTTTCATTACGAAAAACGAGTTTGTCGTTGCATTCGGTAAAATACATCCAAGGAGCTTAAACTTAATATTGGTTTTAAGCTCACGAGCTCATTTCTTAAGTGTTCCGTTGTAGTGAAGTTCTTTCTCCCTTTTTTCCAGGAATACATCAAGTCGCTTTGTAATCCAGAGATAGACATTTCTGTTCCATTCAGCGAACAGTTTTACAATGCGCTTTTTAAGTTACGAGACGACCTTGAAAGAACCACTAGTGCTGTGGTTAAGTTTCCTTCTCGGAACAACTGCACATTACAAGGCAGCGCGGAGGCCGTCACTATGGCACAGTCTTCGATTGAGGATAAAATAAGATCACCGCCGAACACCACCCTGCCTCCTCCGCCGAGTATTGAGCCTCAGTTAAGAGAATTTGCTCTAAAACTGGGCTACTCCAATCAAGTGATTGATCAAGCTGTCCAAAAGCTCGGAACAAATGTTACTCAGAATACACTGTTGAATGAACTGCTCAAAACAACGGCATCGTTGCCGTATCAGATATCCGCTTCGTCTCCGCAACCAAAGCCTGCTCCAGCAGCAATAGCACAGTATCCTCCAAGAAGGGAAGTTGTTGCAAGGGGAGCCCCAAACACACCCCCAGCACACATGTTGAGGACTGGCTATGAAAACCCTTCAGACAAGGTGATCAGAGCTCCCCTTCATGGTGTTCAACCCAACTGGGAAAGAGATGTTATCGCGAGAGGTGCTTCGGCTGTGTTGCCGAGACCGAGCTATGAATTACCTGGTGATGTTTTGGAACGGGGTATGGCAGTTCCCAGAGGCACTAAGCGCCCTAGTGATATCATTGCAAGAGGCTCTACTCCTGTTCAGCCCCTTATGCAATTGCAACCTTACAGCACCCCAGCATCATCAATGTACGATGGCCACAGAGAAGCTGGCAGCAGTGGCATGAGTGCAAGTGATAGGCTAGATGAAGAAGAAAAACTTGTGTACCAACAAATTATTGGTGCCAAAAAGGTTGCAGGGAATTCGTCATCAAACTTGAGGCCTGTCGTGATTGATGGAAGCAATGTTGCCATGAGGTAAGCTAACTTTCTGCTGTGTTCACATCTTAACAAATACAGGAACATAACTTGTTAGACATAATTTTTAGGGCTATAGCTGACTGCAAAGTAGGGCAAAATTCTTCGAAAAAATTTTGTACTTTGCCTGAGGAGAAAAAAAAATCCATTGAAATTAGATAGTTTTGTTTTGATGATATGCGATATCTGAACAGGAAGTTTATTTGAATACTTCAGAGCATGTGCAGTAGAGTGAAAGCTAAAACAGGGTCAATCAAGTCATTAAAATTCTTATGGTTGAGTAAGTTCCTTTATCAATTGAGTAACATCCTTCTACATATTGCTTTCGAACCTCGCATTTAATGTCTTGAAATTATGAATTTTTTTTTCCAATTGAGTGT
This sequence comes from Platygyra sinensis, assembly GCA_019787425.1. NCBI lineage: Eukaryota > Metazoa > Cnidaria > Anthozoa > Scleractinia > Merulinidae > Platygyra > Platygyra sinensis. The sequence goes on from JAHPZR010023560.1 coordinate 43,652, forward strand.
TTTGGGTGTGATTTATAGTAGGGTTCAAATTTGTGCTCAAACTTCATTTAAGACAATGGTGTTCCTGTTTTCAATGAACATCAAAACAGTCTTTGTTCTTTTTTGTAGTCAACCAGCATTCTGTTGCTATAAATAGTTAGAACATTCTTTCCTATTTGACATGCTTGTCTGGCAGTACCCCAGATCAGATGCATCTAGAAAAAGTGGAGGTTGTTGTCAAGTGCTCATTACTAAACTTGCATAAAACACATAGTTTTGCATAAAACATGATTTACTTTCTTTTTGTTTTCTTACAAAAACTATTTTTTCGTTCCTTTACAGCCATGGACGGCAAGATGTTTACTCTTGTAAAGGTATTCAACTGTCAGTGGATTGGTTCAGAGCAAAAGGGCACAAAGAAATCACAGTGTTTGTGCCATCTTGGCGCAAGGAAGCCTCCCGTCCAGACAAACCAATCACAGATCAGGACATTCTGTACAACTTAGAACGTGATGGTATCCTAGTTTTCACTCCTTCAAGGAAGGTGAATGGAAGGAGAATTGTCTGCTATGATGATCGATTTATCATAAAACTAGCAGCAGAAACAGATGGTGTCGTTTTGTCAAATGATAACTACAGAGACTTGGTTAACGAGAATCCAAAGTGGAGAGAGACAATTGAGCAGAGACTACTCATGTACTCTTTTGTTGGGGACAAGTTTATGGTTCCTGACGATCCACTTGGCAAACATGGGCCAAGTCTTGATAACTTTCTTCGTAAGGGTTCAGCAACTCACCCAAGGATCTGTCCTTATTTAAAGAAGTGCACTTATGGCTTGAAGTGCAGATTCTATCATCCTGAAAGAGACCAAGAAGCCATGAATGCAAAACTCGAGAGACTGATTGGCATATTTGGGGAATCTGTAGCTGAAGCAGCTATGCGAAAGGCAATTAATGATAACCCCACTGCTACTGTTACCATATTGGCTAATATTTTATGTGATATGGGAAATGGACTTGGTAAACATTAAATTATCAAAGTTCTGAACTCTATTCTAATAATTTCCCTATACAGTACTTGAACAATGATTTGTGCAAAAGGATTAAATCAATTTAAGCTATTCAGACGGTCAGATTAGCATTTCTTTCCCTTTTGGCATCACTTTAAATAGTTTTGTAAGTTTAGTATTTGTTTGGTACCATCCTAATTGAATGTCTTCTAAACATTGTAGGTTATACCTGTTTCTATGATTCTGGGATACATTTTAAGTATTTGAAGTGATATTATTCCCTGAAATATAGTATGTTTACCTTGTCTTGTATATGCTAAAAGTGTACAGTGAGTAGAACTGAGTTAGAGTCGCATAGCATTGCACTCGGAGTTTAGTTAAATTATTATTCCAGATAAGCATAGCTCTTATTTCACTGGTTGGATACCAAGTGATTTAGGTGATTTCTTTTAAATCTACATCAAGAATGAGATGAAGCAGTGTTTTTGCTTCTTCCATGTGGCTATTGTTGTTGAAAATGTCCACGTCCTGTCAATTTGCCCTTCTTGGGTACAAAGCGACAGATGTTTGTAAACCCCCTAGTGTTTATACCAGTTCTGGCATTACTTGACACATTGTTTCTACTCTTGACTTGGTAATGACTAATAGAAAATTTGCAAGTGCATGTAACATGAATACTACATACTGAACAGAGTGAGAACACTGTGATGAGCAATGTCAGAGCATAAGGTATAAGTTAAGGTTACTCTCTGTGAGAGCAAACAGTAAGTTGCCTGATCGCTATGTGGTCATTAATTAAGAATAAAAAAAGAAGAAAACAAATAAAAGACAAAAAAATGTAAGAGAAGAATGGCAAGGTGTAGTTGAAATATGGGAAGAAATATAATTTTACATTCACTTTGCTGAATAACGAAGTTTTGTTTGTTTAAAAGACAATTTAAAGTACGAAACAAGTTTTAGTTGAAGTGCATAGCTGGAAAGAATTGGCAGCTTTTGGAACATTTTACTGCCGTCCTTTTTTTCAAGTAATGGCATATAATTTAATAAGTGCATCTTAGAGGATTCTGACTTTAAAATAATGTCATTATTAGAGTTCTATGTATTGTCATTATATGTGAATAACTTTGTACATGTATTTCCTGCTAATCACATGTACTGCTATAATTGCATTTAGTTTTTAATTGTTAGTTAAGCTGCAATTGTGAGCATAATATTGTTATGCAAATTATATTGCACTATTTCTATTCAAAAATGCTCTTTAATCTGTATGTATGTATTATTTTCTAAGAAAAGTCAAAATAAAGATTAAAAACAGAAAGTACTTTCTACTGTTACTTAGATGAAATTTTCAGTTATTTAATTATGCATCTATCAATGTTAAGCCCGAGGGTGGGGGGGGGGGGGGAAGGGACCCTGGGCATATGTGGGGCATTTGACCTCTATTGCCTTCCCCACCCTCAGGAATTTGACTAAGAATCTGGGTCCCAGTTTGGGGACATTTGTGTTTTTTTTTTTTTTTTGCGCGTGGAGGAATAGGACCAAGTCACAACATCCCAGGCAAGCACTTGTTTTTATTTCTACACAAAAACACTACTTACTACATTGAACTCATTTTCAAAATTAATTGATGAAACACCTTACTTTGTGGGGATTGTTGATATGGACTCGATTTTCGTCAGGGAATCAAGCGTTGGAAGTGTATTAAACATTTTTTATCTATTGACTAGGTGGGGGATATTAATTTTGATCAGATTTGACCAAATTTTGGGGCCCCAAGGTGGGGATTTTGGCCAAAAATTCTTCTGAAAAGTCAAATGCCCTACATATGCCCGAGGCTCAAACCCCGCCCCCGCCCCCCCCCCCCCCCTCTCTTGGGCTTAAAATGGACAGATGCATTATAAGAATCAACAAGGCAAGGGGCTTGTGCTTTCATTCATTCTTCTTGTTAACAGGAGGTAATCAGATAAAGTGGAACCAGGAAACTATCTCTTCAGGTCTCTGTTCTACCGATTTCCCAACCCGTCGCATAATGCTATATATGGCAATTTTAAACTTCAGCATCCCCGCCCCCCTCGGCCCACTGCCCCCCCCCCCCTCCCACCACACCTGGTCACATCTTCAACTTTTTACAGGTCATATTTCTAGTATTTCTTGAGCCACCTTGGTTCTTCGTTTGCAGTATATATGGGAATAATAAGTTGCGGGAAAGTAAAAAGAAAAAAAAAAACGATTCCCCTTGAAAGAGCGCTTTCAGCTTCCACTCTTCAAGAATAATAAGTGATGAAATTTTCACAATTGACTTGTTACCTTTATACACTGAAGGAACCTTTTGAAGGCGTTCTTGACCTACCACTGGCATTTATCGGCTCGGAACCCTAAAATGTACCGCAAAAACCTTGCTTTGGACTTTTTGAAGCTGAACACCCTATGAAGACTTGGGTACCAACCTCTTTTTGACTTCTTCCCCCCCTCCCACCCCGCTCGGAGGAGGATTGAGGAAAAAGAATGAACTCTGGTCTGACCCAGTAGTCTTTCAAAGACTGTTGTTTTGTTGAGTCTGTTGAAGTACCCTTTTCCAACAAACGCCTGGAAGAGGCTACTGTTAAGGGCGAAAGAGAGAGGTTGGCCTGGAAGCTGAGGGAGTGAGTGCATGTTCAGTACATGGCTAAGTTCCAACATGTCACGTAATTGTAGTACCCAGTGCTACCGTGCACACGAAAGTGTATTGTCCTTCTTCTTGATCGGTTTATCCGCTTCTTCATGCTGAAATTTTAACATCTGGAAATGACATCTTTCGACGAACTCAAGAAGAAATGCGGCGAACAGTTAAACTTTGAACCCTTTCAAACCCTTCTGAAGTTGGCAGAGTCTAATGAACTGGACATAACAGATGCTATATTCGCTAGACTGTTGGACGAGCGAGATGAACTGAAGAATCTTCGTGAAGAATTTCATTATCCTAAAATGAAAGATCTCCCCTTAGGTAAGTCAAAATTGATTGACTTCGCAACGAGTTAAGGTAAAGAAATTGATATGTAATAGAAAATAAACAGAGTTTACATAAGGGACCGGAATTTAAATTAAGAGTACCTTGATGATATAGCGATCTCGTTCATTAAGTTTATCAGAGTTATTACTGACAGGTTTAACTGTATGTAGTTATATATTAGAAGTCTAAAGAGCTTGTTATGCCTAGCTTCGTTTATTTATGACTGGATCCCAGGCAGTTCCTGCAGTCTGTAGACAGTTGTTCAGTGCATGCATTTTGAACCATACATATACCGCACACACAACGATTTATGTTCAAATATATGTATGGGTTATTGACCAAGTGTGAGGTCAAGATGGCTGGATATTGGCCAAGTTCTTTTTTTGCGTGTTTATGGACCGAGACGAAGTCGAGGTCCATAAACTCGCAAAAAAAAGAACGAGGCCAATATCCAGCCATCTTGACCGAACAAACTTGGTCAATAAAGGATTTATTATATGGCTTTTGGTGAAATTTTGCTTTCGGGATGCAGCGGGTAGTCCCGAGCGGGCAAGATGGCTCCATCTTGCCCGCTCGGGTAGCCAATCACAGCGCCCGATTTGGTTCATCTAATGCCCGCTCACGGAGCTAGCCATATAATAAAGGCTTTTATAACATAGATTGGACCCTGCGCGCGCTCTGATTGTTCAAAAACCTATGTTTTATCACAGTATAAAACATAGAAAAAGCGTGTTTTATTGTTTTGCGCGCGTAAAATCTATATCAAAAAGCAAATGAAGAAGCCTAAGCCGTGTATTACTCTGTGATAAAACACTCCAGTCATTTAAGAACACTCGAGAAATGTAGAAAACACTCGCCTGCGGCTCGTGCTTTCTGCATTTCCCTCGTGTTCTAAAATGCTTGTCGTGTTTTATCACAGTGTAATCCACGGCTTAGGCTTCTTTATTTGTTAATTATAACAGTTATAGGACCCTGCGCGCGTTCTGATTGGTCAAAAACCTATGTTTTATCAGAGTAGAATATAATGGAGTAGAATATAATGGACCTAAATTGTGGAATGAAACTGATGAGAGATTTAAAATTCTAACTCCTCATTTATTCAAAAAAGAATTAACCAAGCATTTCATTAAGTTCTATTAAGTTTTACTACTACTGTTATATTTTGGTGTTTCTGTTATTTAGTTATCTACTTATTTATTTATTTTTATTTTATTATTGTAGACTTGTTTAAGAATTATTTGTCCTGTAATCTAATTAAGTGTGTAAAAAGTAAAATGTAAAATGCCTCTTTCCTGACCTTATACCTATTTGCAATTAATAAATGGTGGTCACCCAACTAGTTTAGCTCTTTAGTTATTTTGGGTGACCAGCAACTGTATGTATTTTTAATTTATTTCTTGTTCAATTAGTTATTTAGTTAATGTTACAGTTCAAATAAATCTTGTTGTTGTTGTTGTTGTTGTAGTAGAAAACATAGAAAAAGCGTGTTTTATTGTTTTGTGCGCGTAAAATCTATATCATAAAGCAAATGAATTAGAAGCCTAAGCCGTGTATTACATATATCTTATTAGACGTTTTGTTGTGTAGTATCACATAGTATTTTTACGAGTTGTGCCGTATTTTGGCGAGCCCGTAGGGCGAGTCAAAATACAAACAACAAGTAAAAATTCTCCTCTGAAGTACAAATACCGCATGATATTTGTACTCGTTTTGGGCGTTATTTGTACTCTAGGAAGTGCAGTTGGATAATAAACTGTGATAAAACACTCCAGTCATTTGAGAACACATGAGAAATGTAGAAAACACTCGCCTGCAGCTCGTGCTTTCTACATTTCACTCGTGTTCTCAAATGTCTGTCGTGTTTTATCACAGTGTAATACACGGCTTAGGCTTCTTTATTTGTTAAATAAATGTATTGATGGCACAGCGGGCGCCATCAATATGACTGAGCAGGAACAAAGAACCATTCAGATAACTCAGATCATCAGTGATCTGCCTGGTATGGAATAAGGAAACATTGATCTTCCCAGGCTCTTGAATAGATTCAAAGGTTTTCTGGAATAGTTTTTGCCAGATTCCTGAATACCTGTAGTTGATAAAATCTCATCTGCTATGAGGGGCGTCGCACGGGTGTGTAATGTGGGGTCATTGACCCATGTATGTTGAGGAATATACACAATATTGTCCATATATTATAGTCTTAATCTACAAATGCCAAAGATAACTTATTGATGACATGATGGGTAATTGCTCATGATTGGTCATTTGAACATTGCCCACTATCACCATGTAATCAATTAATAATCTAAGTCAGCCAGAAAATTTCTGAGGCATTGATTATTCATTGATTGCAATGATTGGTCAAATCAATGTGATACATTGCTTTTTGTTTTTCTCCAAACTATCCTTAACCCTTTGACTCTCAAACACATATTATATACATGCACATATGCGCTGATTGGCCATGCTGTTTGTAGCACTTGTGATGTCATCAATTTAAGGATGTTCGCGCCCAAAAACTTCCCATGTGCAGATTTTTTTAAAACTTTGACTGCAGGTAGAAAATGATAAGATTAGATTTAAAACGCAAAAAATATCGGAGGTCACTGAACTTGTTTTGAAGATAAGGCATAGCTCAGACCATGGCATTTCTAGGATTTCCAGTCATTCGAGATTATTCTGGCTGGATTCATTACTATCGGCATATATTTAAGTTGAAGAATCATATCTAAGTTATGTGTGTTTAACACAGCATGTATAAGCCTATTTGATAGATCTTTGCTACATATGTCATTAAATCAGATAGAATTAGCCTTAACAAATACAACTTCTAAGTTACGCACACCTGTATCCATGTACTAATTCGACCCTATTTGAATAGTGTATGAGGAATAATTAAAACTTCCTACGTACAGATTTTTTTTGTTTTTTAGTATAATGTGAAGAATCAGAAAAGGAAGTGATCTGCTTAAAAAAAGTGGGGGTCACCGAGCATCCAACAAAAATATTCCCACACAAAGTGAACGCAAAGGTCATCAGCTCTTTATTTTGTCGAGTTTTCGACTCGGTGCGCGTGCTTGAAAATGACGTGGCATACGCGTGACCATTGAATAGCGTGCGCTCTAAAGATGTGCAGTAGCAGTGGGCGCGAATGTCTTTAAATGTCACCAGTTATCCTTGATAAACAGAAAGTATATAGCTAGGATAGGTCTATCCACAAAGCAGTCGATTTAGGATGTCAATGACATTAATTCTGACATGGCAAATTGAAAAACAATGTTAACAGATTTGGTGCAAAAATGGTGGTAAAATGGCCCATCATACCTTCCATTTCGAGGCTTAATAATTTGCCCACAATGCCCAACTTTTACAGCAGCCTGAAAGAATATGAATTGCAAAAGGAAGCAAGAGTGAAAGGCAGAGAAAAGGAAAGGGGCAAGTAAAAAGTAGGAAGAGGCTATGGCACAAAAAAGGCATACAATGCATGCAGAAGCGAGGACGTTTCTTTTTGCTGGCACTTGCAAAATTGGGATATATCTATAATTGGGATCTGAAAACCAAGAGAAAATGAGGGGACAGATAGAGGCTCCCAGTCCAGGTATAATGGGATATGCCAATTCCTCTTAAGTTATTTTAAAGTGGTACTATGATCAAATTTTTACCCCTTGATTTTTTGAGTGTATCACATAGTATTCCATTTGTAAATATCTGTATTAGTTCCGGAGATATTTAAGTTTGAAAAATTGGTAAAATATGCAAATGAGATGACTGATGACGTCATGCACTCAACCCAGTATTATATTGAATATATAAATAGCGCGTATCTTGGCCAATTTGCAGTGCAAAACATTGAAACTTGGCAGGCTTATAGTTATACAGGAAACACACCTATGACTATAAAAAATTCCCTTCCCATGGCAACTCACTCTTTTCCAGTCTCCACCCACTTGATTTCAATATGTTGGTGATTTTCAGCTTTAAAATGTTAAACAAGGCCACAAATCAGATTTAACATATTTATAGGTTTGCTGGATCATGGATATGAAGTGCTGTTAGCAAATATCAAAATGGAACACCAAAGGTGGCGAGAAAAGCTTTTAATATAAGGGAGGTGTGGAACCCAATATGTTGCCATGGCAACAGAACTGTTAGGCTCATATTATGGAGCACATTTAGTAGAATCTTACTACAAAGAATCAGAAATTTCTGATGCAGACTGGCTGAGATATCTCTTTTCATCATTTGAACAAAATCTGGTTGAGTGTATGACATCATCATGGGGGATGACAACTCTAACAAACACTGTTTGAGCAATGCTAGGTCTTAAATTAAGTCGTCCCGGAAATTTGATCATCCTCCCTAATTTTTGGGAAACGTCAAATAAAGTTTCCTTCGATGTCCCGATTTTTTTCTGCAATCTCCTGGAATTATTGCGCGTTTCCTGTAAAAATTTCCAAGTGTCCCGATTCCCGCAGAAATCTCCAGATTCCCGGAACAATTTCGGCTTTGTCCCGAAACAGCGTTTGTTAGAGTTGTCACCCCCGTACATCATCACTTGGCTAATTTGTATATTTTAAAAACTTGAATATCTCTGGAACGAAAAGAGATATTTGAAAATAGTAAACAGCATTTTTCTTCTCAATCACATGCAGTCTACTTTTTTATATTTTAAAATGGCTTTAATAGGAAAGGTGCGATTTTCGTCATAGTATTGCCGGAAGCAGCAGGAGTGCATTTTCCTATGTCCCCATGATTCCATTTTTTAGGTGATCATGCAATTTAGAAACGGCTCTCCACGGGGAAATAGGTCGATAGAAACGCCTTTTACTGTTACATTACAGAGAGTTGGTATATTATATTTCTGGATGGATAAATCAAAGTGGGAGATATATTTTCACAACTCCTTGGGAATAAAATGGCACATGCAGACAGGCGGAAATGCAGTTCTGAGCAGTCAAAATCAACGACAATGAAAACAACAAAACTTTCCTGCAGGACATGTTATATAAAGGTTGTGGCTTTTTTAAATGGTGTGTATTAGCCAATAGACATCAAGATTGATATTGGCAATGGCAATGAGATTTAATTTTCTCCTTGTCACACTGAAGAGATCGAGAAAGCAAATTAACTGGATAGAGGTGAAGAAAACGTGACATGAATGCGATCAACAGAAGATGACACCTCTGTTTTGCTGGTTTACTCTGTTGGAGATGTACAGTCGGAAGAAGTTATGTAATCCCTTTCGCTCAGTTAATTCAGTGTACTTTGGTCGTTGCTGGTTTACATTCTCTCCAAGCCACTGGAGTTGTTTTGTTGCCGTACCAGTATTCATAACTAGTTCTGTTGTTACATTCCCTGGCATGATCACCATGCTTCTAGTTGTTTAGTCACTGTGCCAGCATTCATAATTATTTTTCTTGCTGATCGCTACTTGCCAAGGTACAGTATTTGTTATTGTATTCAAAATTATTTCTGTCACTGGTCGTCTCACTTCAAGCTGTTTTGTTACTGGATTCCAAGTTATTTCTGTCAAAGGTCGCTTCACTGCGAACTATTTTGTCACTGCAACGCTATTCAACATCATGTCTGTTGTTGATCACTGTGCTCCGAGCTGAGGTTTTGTTGAGTTATTTTCTGGGCTGATCGTTATGACTCCGACTTGTTTTATCTGCACTGTTAAGGTTCAAATAAACTTCTGTTGTTTGGTTTGGAATTGCTTTGTTGAGATACATGTATAGTGTTCAAATCTCTTTTGCTATTTGCTAGGGTTCGTGTTTTAGCTCCTGGATATATTTTAGCTACCTTCCGAGTTGCTTTGCAGCTGAACCAGAATTGCTCCTCTCGCTGGGTTCAAAAATAGTTTTGCGATTAATTAGAACCGAAATAGTTTCTTTCTGAGGGCTAAGACTTTTTTGTTGCATTTGGAGGTATCAGGATCGCTACAGATTGAAAAAGTATTGCATTTATGCTATATACAATATCGAACAATACAAAACTGACTTCATTCTCTGCATGCCGTTATACAAATGAAAGCAAGTGATTTTTCTTTTGTTGCCATCACTGTTTTCTTTGGTTCAAATTCTCAGAGGACAAACTTTCATTTGATATTTTCTTCATGCATATAGCATTTTTATTCCAAAGAGGTTGTGGTTCTTTAGGTGCTTCTACTGATGGAACGTATTTCCTCGGAGACCGCCTTCCCTGTTAAAATTCCCTGATCAACGAGGGAAAGGTAAAGATAGATAGACTAAATCGTTTCCGTCTAAAAGTAAAAAAATAACTTTAAATTAGTGGAATCAACATATTCCAGCCTGAATGCCCTTAAAGTCCCTCTCTGTCCCCTCATTTTCTCTTGCTGAAAAGAAAATTTAAGTTCTTTCATCAACAGGGATGTGAGAACAATAAAAATTATTGTCACTAGTTGAGAAATGAATTATTTTAAAAAAAATGATTGGTATCCTCTTATGAGGGTCATAAATTATGGGAGTATTCTTGTGATGCACGATAAGTTGATTTTACTTTGAATATGTGAAATGTGAAATTATACTAGGAAATTATTTTTTGTGATTCGTGACCTGAGAGTTTTGTGTGACCCATGCATGGAGAACCTAAATTGTTAACCGATATTCGTGATTTTTACCACTCTAATATCATGTGATTTTGAGATGAATGTCCTCTGAATGGTCTATCGAGAGTGACTTAGGTATGTGATATGCAATAGTTATGAAACCTTGACTTATATTAGCCATTCACGATTTTGCTTTCTTCAAACACTGTTTCTAGAGTAAGACCAGGTTATTAAAAATAGTATCTCAATCACTTGTTTATTTTCACGATTCGGGAAAACAAAATTTTTATATATCTGTGGTCCATGATCCTCTGTTTCGTCTGCTCGGGAACTGCCAGAGTCCCACCCTTATGACCCTCTCTTATGTAGTCACACAATATATCCCGATAGGTTACACAGCGTCTACCTATAACCATGGACAAATTGTGTTGGGAAATGGCAAAAACATGAACTCATAACCGTAATTCCTATTGAATAAGTGCCAGCACCCCTATTCCCCCCTTCAATGTTGGAAAATAGTCAAATGTAAACTTGCATTAGATCAAAGTGTTTTGTCAACATTGCACAGGGGTGGGAAGGGGCAAAATGCAAAAAGGGAAATTTCCAACCCTTGTGACCAAGGTTGTAGGAGGCTAAGGGACTAGGAAAAGTAGATGTGTGGGTGAAAATAGGGGTGCTTACCATTCGACCAAAAATTTCGAAATGGGAACAACTGGTTCGGAAATTTCCTGGGAAAAGTTGCAGAAAATCTGGTGATTGTTGAATTTCTGAAAAGCGAACAATTCAACCGAAAATTCCGGAAATTCCGGGATGAAAGTCAAATGGAACGGAAATTTCCAGGAAAAGAATTTTGAAAATTTGGGTATACCTCACAAGGTTGTCCTCTTTTTCGCAATTCATACAAATTCCCAATTTTCTACTCAGCGCTAGCTAGTTCTTTTGGCCGCAATCACAGCGAGTTGGACATCTCACGCAAGGATGACGGCGACACGCATTCGATAAAAGAAACACTTTAGAACCTTTCTACTTATATGTCAATAAATACTAGCTACAGCTAAATTTGTGAAGAAAGCGTTTTATAAAAATAATGCCCCTGTGATATACTTGCTTGTTTTGCATAGGTTGGCTGGGAAATGTACAAAGGTTTATAACGTGTGCAGAACCATTGTACGACTCATTGCTGTCACTTGTGGTCTATAAAAAGTCACGATGTAGACTTACCAGTGTTCTGTTTGCTTCTATATTTGTGATTTAAACCTAGAAGTCATTGAAAAATTCCAAGGGAACAATTAAAAGTCTTCCACACTGGAAAAAGACTGTTACCATTTGCCCACTTTCCGGAAGTTCGCCCCAGAATTTTTGGTTGAATGGTAAGCGCTTTAGGTTTTGATTTTGAACAAACCATTTCTTTTTTATCCCGTTCTGCTTTTAGGCTTGCATTACGAAAGGTCTGCATTTAAACTTGCATACATGTAATGGGCCATTTGGTTATGGCAAGGGAATCTGCGAGCATTTAGTTCACGAAGTTACAGGCCTAAATCAACTATCACCTTAAACAAAATGAATCTACATTCAATATAATACCAACATAATGTAATTCTTAGAATGAAATTTTCTCCCAGTTGCTGCATAACTTGTTTATTGTGCCTGCATTTTCAGAGGTCAATTAAGTGTGGTCCAGGGGCAGCTGTTTTTAGCACTTTATTATAATTATCTCAGTTCATGGAACTTGTGACAGGTTTCAGTGACAATGACAATGAGTACATATGTAGTAATAAACTAACCTCTAATCTGTGAATACGATATAACTATAGACAGGTCTAACTTACAAAACTTAATTGTTAGGTCTTAGAATTATCAATAATTATATATTGCACTGTACATATACTGTACAACGTGGATCAGATGAAGGCATCCAGTTCAAATTGTATTCCACAATGCAACCTTTAGGTGTAACACTTGCATTGTGTTTACTTTGGTAATGTTTGAACAGCATGATCTGTTCATTTTCAAGAAATTCACACAAAACATTGTTAAGCGAAAATTCAAGAATTTGTCAGGGCACATGGGAAAAAGCACTCCGCAGGTCCTTCAAACTGCAAAGGGCGGCTGCAAAGGACAAGTTTCTCATTGCAGCATCACTCGGGCCTGAGACCAACGCTGGCAAATTTTTGGTGTGCCTTGATTATTTACTACAATGTAGGTCCAAGAGTACATTTTGCTTCCACCAATTAAAAGTTGTGTGTGACATTAGTGGGACGCAACACTGAATGTGCCAGTTTTAACCTTGGCAGTGGAGAATTGCAGTTCTACAATTAGTCTGAGTGTATTTATTTAATATTTAGTAGTGGAAATTGTTTGCCTACATTTCTTTGTAGTTAATCATCTGAGTGGATTTAGCTTGTGTCTTTAATGGTGGGTACAGTCCATAATAGTGAGGTATTTGCAAGACAAGATATAATTATAAAAGAAGAGAGTTTTTGTTATACATGTAGTTATGCCTTTGTTGGTAAATGCCTCAAGTTGTCAGTGCTAACAAAAGTAACACTTTCCGGAGGCTGATAAATGTAATTGTACAGTACATGACTAAAATTGTAAACTGTGAAATTATATGATACAGCCGAACCTCCATAAGCAACCAACTGTTCTCAGTGACCAGTTTTCCAAAATACTGGAAGTTCCCAAGTTGTTTTTCTAGTCGACCACCTCTTGTGAGCAACCTAAGGACCACTTTTAGAAAAAGAAAATTGAAATTTTCTTTATTTGTTTTTAACCTCACTTAATCAACCACTATATAGTACAGAAATTGAATACTACAGCAGTGCAGTTTATCAGAAGCAATTAAACCTTGATATTCTGAATAAATACCTTGGGAAAACAATAAATATTTAAAAGTTATTGTCTGGGTTTAAGTAGGAATCGAATGGCTTGGTGCAAGACAGTTGTAAGTGACTTTTGCGGGTAAAAATTTTTTTCCTTAAAAGTGCCTGAATTTTTGCATGTGCTTTTCAATTTAGTAGAAAAAAATTCTCCTGTATCTTTTTTTTGGCTGAAATGCTCTTGTTCCGCTTTGCAATGCGTTCATTGTGCATGCTTCGATATTTTGACTTCGTTTTTCTCAGAATCAAAGTGCAAACCAGCCAAAACAAATACAAGGGAATGTTTTACTACTTAATTGAAAAGTAACAGGCAAAAATTCAGGCACTTTTGAATGAAAAAAATTTTTACCCGAAAAAGTCACTTACGCCTGTCTTGCACCAAGCCATTCAATTGATCATGAGGCCCAGTGAAAAATATCTACAGT
>JAHPZR010023560.1:62500-67500 GCA_019787425.1 Platygyra sinensis
ATACAGCTTGACATTGATCTTTCCCCTCCCATTGTGCTGTAGCTGCTAGCTGTTGTTAGTAATTGTAAAACATCATTCTCTATTCATGAGCATTCACTGGCAAGAAGATAAGAGTAATAGGCCGTTCCGAAATTCAACAGGGAACTGGGGCGAGTTTCAAATTTTAACCAATCGATAAACTGACACCACCACATGAAAGATCATGTCGAGATTGACCATATGACCAAGTATGATGCTTTTAGGGTGAACAGAGACCAAGTTATGGACCTTGAAATTATGGCTCAAAATCCATACAAACGTCGCTAATTTTGAGACAGCGTCCCCCAAAACCATATAAACTCTTAAAATTTTTCATCAGTATGGTGACAGCTATAAAATCCCGTCATGCACCTACTATTTGAAAGAAGCTGAGATGAAAATCACTATGTTTGCCCATTTTAAAGAGTATCACGGAAATCATGAAAATTTTTAAGATTATTTCAAAAACTCATTAATAATTCATGAGCCTAACCGCCTATCAAAACACCGATAAAGCGTCACGTGCATGAGCTTTATATACAATAAAACACTCCTCGTTAGTATTCTTTATATAAAGAATACTGATAAGGCATAGCTTGTTTTTCTTGTATGCTAATATCTTCCCCTCACAATTTGAACCTTTGTTCGGACTCCCAAGACACACGCTTTTTGTGGAATGTTTTTGAAGCCGTTCAAAAAACTCGCAGCACGTGTTTTATCGGGTCTAAAACCCCATAAAACACTTCTGCTCGTTTTTTAAACATTACTTTAAGATTATTTTAAGTGAACCGGTTGACACTTCATGTAAAAGCCATGAAATATCACAAAACAGTTTGGGGGCACAACATGCTTTTTATGCCGGCCATTTCAAATTCCAGAGCAGCCAGCTGTGGAAAAACTCTTCAAAGTAGGAACAGGGTTTTTAAACCCTTTTATGTTTCCTAACCACTTTGAAGAGCTGCGAGAAATGACAGTCGCTGTGAATGTTCAGAAGAACTGAAGAACCTCTTCTATCATTGGAATGCAGACCTTCCAACCCCCATCACATGCAAACATCTCCAGGGAGGCTTTGAAAAAAAGCCCAGAAAAACCAGGAAATTAGGACCTCAAACCTGGAGAAAAAATATGCATCAAATGAAAACAACAATGACAGATGATTTGTTTCAGAGTATTCTTTACCTTTTTGGTGCTCTTTGTTTTACCGTGAGTTGTTGTACTGTGACCGTGAGTTGGCATCCCAAACCATGAGTCTCACGGTCAAACCGTGAGGGTTGGAAGGTCTGGAAATGTCAGAATAGCAACCCACTTGAAAGCGGCTATCTTTAATTTGTCAAAATGTGTTTTGAGTGAAACTAGATTACACCTAGAAAGACATACATGTATGGTGTTGTAGTGTAATGTTTTGGCTTTTAAGAACTATTTCTAACTGATGTTGCTTAAGTGCAAGAAGTGTAACATCCACGACGTTTAACAACCAGAGCAATGTTTTGCTGCCATTATTTGGAAATTGTTAACCGATATTCGTGATTTTTACCACTCTAATATCATGTGATTTTGAGATGAATGTCCTCTGAATGGTCTATCGAGAGTGACTTAGGTATGTGATATGCAATAGTTATGAAACCTTGACTTATATTAGCCATTCACGATTTTGCTTTCTTCAAACACTGTTTCTAGAGTAAGACCAGGTTATTAAAAATAGTATCTCAATCACTTGTTTATTTTCACGATTCGGGAAAACAAAATTTTTATATATCTGTGGTCCATGATCCTCTGTTTCGTCTGCTCGGGAACTGCCAGAGTCCCACCCTTATGACCCTCTCTTATGTAGTCACACAATATATCCCGATAGGTTACACAGCGTCTACCTATAACCATGGACAAATTGTGTTGGGAAATGGCAAAAACATGAACTCATAACCGTAATTCCTATTGAATAAGTGCCAGCACCCCTATTCCCCCCTTCAATGTTGGAAAATAGTCAAATGTAAACTTGCATTAGATCAAAGTGTTTTGTCAACATTGCACAGGGGTGGGAAGGGGCAAAATGCAAAAAGGGAAATTTCCAACCCTTGTGACCAAGGTTGTAGGAGGCTAAGGGACTAGGAAAAGTAGATGTGTGGGTGAAAATAGGGGTGCTTACCATTCGACCAAAAATTTCGAAATGGGAACAACTGGTTCGGAAATTTCCTGGGAAAAGTTGCAGAAAATCTGGTGATTGTTGAATTTCTGAAAAGCGAACAATTCAACCGAAAATTCCGGAAATTCCGGGATGAAAGTCAAATGGAACGGAAATTTCCAGGAAAAGAATTTTGAAAATTTGGGTATACCTCACAAGGTTGTCCTCTTTTTCGCAATTCATACAAATTCCCAATTTTCTACTCAGCGCTAGCTAGTTCTTTTGGCCGCAATCACAGCGAGTTGGACATCTCACGCAAGGATGACGGCGACACGCATTCGATAAAAGAAACACTTTAGAACCTTTCTACTTATATGTCAATAAATACTAGCTACAGCTAAATTTGTGAAGAAAGCGTTTTATAAAAATAATGCCCCTGTGATATACTTGCTTGTTTTGCATAGGTTGGCTGGGAAATGTACAAAGGTTTATAACGTGTGCAGAACCATTGTACGACTCATTGCTGTCACTTGTGGTCTATAAAAAGTCACGATGTAGACTTACCAGTGTTCTGTTTGCTTCTATATTTGTGATTTAAACCTAGAAGTCATTGAAAAATTCCAAGGGAACAATTAAAAGTCTTCCACACTGGAAAAAGACTGTTACCATTTGCCCACTTTCCGGAAGTTCGCCCCAGAATTTTTGGTTGAATGGTAAGCGCTTTAGGTTTTGATTTTGAACAAACCATTTCTTTTTTATCCCGTTCTGCTTTTAGGCTTGCATTACGAAAGGTCTGCATTTAAACTTGCATACATGTAATGGGCCATTTGGTTATGGCAAGGGAATCTGCGAGCATTTAGTTCACGAAGTTACAGGCCTAAATCAACTATCACCTTAAACAAAATGAATCTACATTCAATATAATACCAACATAATGTAATTCTTAGAATGAAATTTTCTCCCAGTTGCTGCATAACTTGTTTATTGTGCCTGCATTTTCAGAGGTCAATTAAGTGTGGTCCAGGGGCAGCTGTTTTTAGCACTTTATTATAATTATCTCAGTTCATGGAACTTGTGACAGGTTTCAGTGACAATGACAATGAGTACATATGTAGTAATAAACTAACCTCTAATCTGTGAATACGATATAACTATAGACAGGTCTAACTTACAAAACTTAATTGTTAGGTCTTAGAATTATCAATAATTATATATTGCACTGTACATATACTGTACAACGTGGATCAGATGAAGGCATCCAGTTCAAATTGTATTCCACAATGCAACCTTTAGGTGTAACACTTGCATTGTGTTTACTTTGGTAATGTTTGAACAGCATGATCTGTTCATTTTCAAGAAATTCACACAAAACATTGTTAAGCGAAAATTCAAGAATTTGTCAGGGCACATGGGAAAAAGCACTCCGCAGGTCCTTCAAACTGCAAAGGGCGGCTGCAAAGGACAAGTTTCTCATTGCAGCATCACTCGGGCCTGAGACCAACGCTGGCAAATTTTTGGTGTGCCTTGATTATTTACTACAATGTAGGTCCAAGAGTACATTTTGCTTCCACCAATTAAAAGTTGTGTGTGACATTAGTGGGACGCAACACTGAATGTGCCAGTTTTAACCTTGGCAGTGGAGAATTGCAGTTCTACAATTAGTCTGAGTGTATTTATTTAATATTTAGTAGTGGAAATTGTTTGCCTACATTTCTTTGTAGTTAATCATCTGAGTGGATTTAGCTTGTGTCTTTAATGGTGGGTACAGTCCATAATAGTGAGGTATTTGCAAGACAAGATATAATTATAAAAGAAGAGAGTTTTTGTTATACATGTAGTTATGCCTTTGTTGGTAAATGCCTCAAGTTGTCAGTGCTAACAAAAGTAACACTTTCCGGAGGCTGATAAATGTAATTGTACAGTACATGACTAAAATTGTAAACTGTGAAATTATATGATACAGCCGAACCTCCATAAGCAACCAACTGTTCTCAGTGACCAGTTTTCCAAAATACTGGAAGTTCCCAAGTTGTTTTTCTAGTCGACCACCTCTTGTGAGCAACCTAAGGACCACTTTTAGAAAAAGAAAATTGAAATTTTCTTTATTTGTTTTTAACCTCACTTAATCAACCACTATATAGTACAGAAATTGAATACTACAGCAGTGCAGTTTATCAGAAGCAATTAAACCTTGATATTCTGAATAAATACCTTGGGAAAACAATAAATATTTAAAAGTTATTGTCTGGGTTTAAGTAGGAATCGAATGGCTTGGTGCAAGACAGTTGTAAGTGACTTTTGCGGGTAAAAATTTTTTTCCTTAAAAGTGCCTGAATTTTTGCATGTGCTTTTCAATTTAGTAGAAAAAAATTCTCCTGTATCTTTTTTTTGGCTGAAATGCTCTTGTTCCGCTTTGCAATGCGTTCATTGTGCATGCTTCGATATTTTGACTTCGTTTTTCTCAGAATCAAAGTGCAAACCAGCCAAAACAAATACAAGGGAATGTTTTACTACTTAATTGAAAAGTAACAGGCAAAAATTCAGGCACTTTTGAATGAAAAAAATTTTTACCCGAAAAAGTCACTTACGCCTGTCTTGCACCAAGCCATTCAATTGATCATGAGGCCCAGTGAAAAATATCTACAGTTACCATATGCTAATGGAGCATTAAATTTTGACCCAATATCAATGGTGACAGCTCTCAGAAGCAACTGGTTACAGGCTTGAAATTTTGGTTGCTCACTTACTTGAGGTTTGACTGTATGAACTTTTCATAATAATTATGAAATGTTTCCAAAAGGCTAATTACAAAATATATTCTATTTTTCTCTCTGTAGTTGACACTTCTTTAGTTGACAGTGAA
>JAHPZR010023560.1:75000-76837 GCA_019787425.1 Platygyra sinensis
TTGATGACAAGCGACCATTCGGCCAAGTGTGACAGTGGCATGATTTTCCTGGACCAATCACCATTCTTTGCTACACATGGCAACCAATGAAATTGCTTCATTTTCCAAAGACAATAGACTATGTCACATGGCTATTGTGTGTTTACCAAAATGGGCATTAAGGGAGGGCTGGGCAGCTTTTGAGTTATTTTGAAAGATTTTGAAATAAAGAAGCCTTTTCTGTAGAAATTATTTAATGTTTCCTTACTGTACATATAAAACAAAAAGATTCCATGTTGCTGTGCATCTGTTCAGTAATAGATCACAGAAGACGTCAAAAGGTGGTAAAAACATTGAGTGATACACTCAGCTATCACTTCATGTGTCACAGTTTTGCCCTTACCACATTTTGACATTATCTGTGATCTACAGTACCGCCTGAAAGTATTGACCCATTTGCCGCATTCTTGCCGCGGGGCCTCCACGCGTCAATGACGCGGTATTCCCGCACCCAGCCTCGTCTTTACCTAGGTAAAACCGAGGACAGCATTCGTCCTGCCGCGGCAGCATTTAGAACGAGGTATTACCTCGGTAAGAAAGACGCGTCCAGTTTGAGTAGCATTTTATTTCCTAGCAGTTTCTTCGCGACAAAGCGTGCTTGAATGCGCAGTCTTGAATCTGCATTTTCATCCCAACGTAGCATTTGATAAAGCCGATCGATATCAGTTACGAGATTGATAACACAAGGAAAATTCGGTAGCTACATTACATGTATATGAGCTTCATCAAAAATATCTGTAACTTAGTATAAAATATCGTGGTACATATGACTCCGTTCACGTTGTGTTAAGCATTCCCTTTCGCCATGAAGAACGCGACATCACGGGTTCGCTATCTGATTCATGTCCACGCATCATGCAAACGGCCGAGAAGAGTGAACAAAGGAACGGCTCTGATATTCATTTCGATGAATAGAAACCAGGATAATACATTTAAATTCAATTCCAATTTATTTTGTTGCCATCAAAATCATTCGTACTTCTCTGTTTCTTTGCGTTTCGCTTTGTGGCCGGCAGAAAACAGCTGCTGCTGTTTATGCCTCGTTAATCGTTCTTGTATAAGCTGTCAATAAATCAGCGATTGGAGTTTTTCTGGTCCAAGTTTTGTCTCTGTTTCCTTGCAGCCGATCGAGATGTAAGCTTTATTACATGTAAGAATATATAAATCCTACTGTTTTTCGTGGAATCTGCTTCAAGGAGACCAAATCATGAACGAGAGAAACCATCCACGGCTTTTTCACAACTACCTGTTTAATTACAGCACTTCAAACGTAACATAATTTAGCACACCGGTGATCCGAAATGGCCCTGCATTTTGCAGTTGCTCGGCACACAGTTAAAGCAAGAACGGATAAAATAAGCCGCCATTTGTTGAAAACAAACTCAACGCTCAGCTCGTTTTGCTTGAGTGCGTCGGTGACATGTCGTGACATGTCATCAAAACTTATGTCAAAACAATGATAACAATCGATCTGTTTTCACAACAAACAGTCTCCTGAACACTGTTCGCACTTCAGAATTTTTAACCCTAGGGTTTGTGTAGACGACACAAATTTATTCAGATAAATATATATTACATGTAAGCTCGTGACCGCCTTGCAAATCGTAAACCTATCGGTCGATCAAATATTATTAGTGAGGCGCTTTGTAATTGTCGAATTGTAGCAACCAATCAAATTCGGGGTAGGGACAAAACCTGGGGTAGGCCATGGGGTAGGCCATGGGGTAGGCCATGGGGTAGGCCATGGCCTACTGGTGGTTAAATTCTTAAAAAAAAATAATAACCAAATGGAAAAAAA
>JAHPZR010023561.1:5000-10000 GCA_019787425.1 Platygyra sinensis
GAAACTAAATTCGAATTTTGTTCGGTGAAACAAAACACAGTTGAACAGTTCGAGTTCGAGTGCAGTCGATATGGAAAAAAGGTCAACTCGAAAATAAGCATTCCTGTCGTTAAAGCCAACACTCGCCCATGATCTGCAATACTTAATTTCGTTGCTCTTTCACTCTTTGCTAATGGGTAATAGTTCAAAGATTACCACAAAATTCTCGGGGTTCTCGGTCTGGATCATGTCAGTTCCACTCAGTGGATCCACATTTTGAATGGATTGCACCGTCCGTAAAAAGGATTGCCGACTGAAATAAGTCATTATTGCACATCCAGTTGGACGGCTTTTATCTTACTTGAGGCCACTATTCGAACAACAGCTCAGCTACCGTCCACGATGCGAAGACTGGCAAAATTATTGCGTACTCACACCGACCAATGAATGTAAGTTGCCTTAGCAGGCTGGCCAACAATTATTAGGCACCAGGCCACTTCCGGTGCCGCGAAAAAAGTAGGGTTTTTTTTGATAGATAATTGTAATTGCTGGATTTTACAACAACCCGAAAGAACATCGTATTTTCTCGGAATTCAAGCATGAGTTTTTCGACAAAATGAGAAAGAAAAAAATATGCGCAAAAGAGTGGTCAATAAATAAAGCATTCTCATTTTTTTTAATTTTTCATCATAATCCATAACGATGCTTAGATTTCTTCAAAACGGCTTTGAATTGTTATAGTAAAGAAAATACGTTAAAAAAAGGTTTAAGCCATTTATTTAAAATGCATTTTTGTGTTTCTGGTCAAGTGACATTGGGAGTGGTCCGTTGACGTCATCAACTGGACAATATTTAGCCCTTATGAGTATTGTCCAAATTAGGTCCAATTGAAGCATACATGTGAAGAGTTATAGCCAATTGATTTTTCCCTAGCAACGGCATCAAAAGATACTTATATGGGCCCTTAAAATAGTTTCTTTCTATTGAAATAAATTGTAAATAGGTGTTTCTACTTTTAACTTTTAAAGAGCAATTATTATTATTATTGTTATTTTTTATTACCACGGTAAAAATAAAATGATAATGCCAAAATTATTGTTGTTTTTCTCATATTTCTGTAGAAAGTGCAAAGACCCTTCTTCCAGGATTTTCACAAGGTGCATACCGGCTATTGAAAATTGTATCAAGTAATTTACGAATTCTTGCTGTTCAGGAAGTATAAAATTCAGCGTTTACTCTGAGAGAAAAATACCATGGCCAATCAGACGCTTAGCTATTATCTGAAGTCGTCAGGTGCGATATAAAATAATTGTCAATTTCCTTGTCAGGACTACGTTGATATTTAAATTTTGTCCGGCTTGAAAAAATCAACGTAGGTCGCACTGCTGGCAAACTAATCTAATTTCAAAACATATCACGGCTTTGGCCAATCATAGAGCAGATGCTATCTATGTCCCGTAGGTCAATAAAACCCAGCAGAAGTGACAAACCTGTCTGCAAGCAATGTTACCTGGGCCGAATTACATTAAACAAAAAGTCTTCGACGGACTTGCATGCAAGATATCACGCTAGGCATTAACGATAAAAGATTAGGTGGCGCTAGTCTACCAAATCAGAAACTGTTAAAACTTGAAAAAAAAAATCCTCAGAGAAATTAACTGGGACTACTTCCGGCCTCGAATGTTACACATTGCTTTAACAAAGCTAACTAGCTAATATTTGACAAGCACCCCGTAAAATTCAATTCTGGATAGATAAATTCCATACTTTCCACTGGAATTTCTGCTTGTTTGAAGGATTCTGAGGTAACGGAAAGCTCCGCATTTCCCCTCGACTGGCCACGTGCCTGTGACATAAGGAATGGGCGCTGTAAAGTTTGGTTGATCCTTGAGATCACTTTTCCTCTGACAAGTTTTAATATCCTTCCAGTCCTTTCCATCAATGGACCCTTGCAGTTTCCAGCCACGAAGAATTGAATCGCCTTCTTTCTTCCCGTGTCTGAGGGAGCAGTGAGTGGGAAACAAGAGGTAGTTCTCACCTAAGTCAACACACCACCAAGACCCTTCTTCTTCAGCCGTTCCACAGGTTTTTGCCCCTCCGCGGCTGAGTACGTCACTAGCATTTCCCGTCCCATCAGATGACCTGGTAGCAACAACATTTGCTGATGCATCATTTCCTAAGGTGCAGATGACTCCAACACTTTGAAAGTCGTTTTTTCCGGGTCTGAGAACGGCTAAGAAAATTTAAAAAAAGCAATTGTTTGTTACGACTGAAAGTGTAATGTTAAAACTGATAAAAATAATGTAATTAGAGTTGACGTCAGGTATATTTTCTCTTTTCTTGCAATCTACTATCGATTTGTCTTATTATTCAACAATCTCAATCACTACTATGGATATATGATTATTCTCTGGGTATTTTGTCACCAATCCAGCGTTGTAGCATAGCTACAGAGTATTTTATTATTTTACTTGAAAAGCATTTTCGACTATCAAATGCAAAAAAAATGCACGATTTAACGCAGATAATACGAAATGAAATATCATGCAGCGCGGTAGTCCAGTCCCTGAACTCTCCTTTCTTCCCGCCGCCTATAGGGCCCGAACCCAGGCGGGCGAAAGAAGAGTTTAGGATAACTTGCATGCGCATGCTCAAAACGTCGCCATTTTTTTCCCCCAAATCAGGGGAAAAAACCATATTTGGAAAAACTTTCCAGATTTTGCTTGTGGCACGATTTCTGAATAACAATATCTGCATTCAGATTGGTTAAAAACATGTCAATTAATCCCACATCAGAGGAATTTCACCAGTGCCACGGTAAACCACAGTCGATTTGTTTTTACCACAATAATATCACAGATAACGAAAGAAATCTTTGTCAAGATTTGTTGACAATTGAAAACACCGACTCAGACTTGAAAGTGCACGCGCTGCATTATGCAAATGAGCTACTTGCACGCGTCAGACTCTCCCTTCAAAAACTTTTGCAAACTCGCCCAACATGCAGAAACAATACGAAAAAAATGTTTGGGAAATGAGTAATGACGCGCACTTGTTGTCGATAAGAGTACAGACCACGATAAAACATATTTCTATTTTATGCTCTTATGTTTTTTTCATACAATATCAACATCAAAGAAAATGCTTCTTTTTCAGAGCGCGAGCTGAAAAAGGCATTGCGCGACACATTGACGCAAGCAGCGTGATTGGTTCGTTCTGAGCATGCGCATGCAAATTATCCTGGACTCTTCTTTCGCCCGCCTGGGTTCAGCCCATATAGGCGGCGGGAAGAAAGGAGAGTTCAGTGACTGGACTAGCAGCGCGGAGACCACATTACACAAATACTTAGAAAATATTTTCTACAGTGGATACTCACTGCTCACAAAGGTCCTGGATTTGTTAATTTCCTCTTCTAACGTTTCGTTGAGAGATAGTAGATTGTTCACCATGCTGTTTAGTCGCTCTATTTCAGTGGAGTCGTTCCTTGCTTTTTCTGTCAGTTGATCATTTTCATTCTTTACGTTGTTATATTTTTCTGTGATTTCATTCTTACTTGCCTCCAGATTCCCTTTCTCCTTATATCTCATAGCGCGCTAGCTAGTCAATATCTCGAAAGAGCTCGTAAATATTAAAGGTCGATTTAAAATAACATTTTTTTCGAGTTCTTCTTCCATTAAATATCATGTTGTTGTTTCATCTTTAATTTATAATAATGCATTTATTTGGAATAAATCTCAAATTCATAGGACGAAAATGGCGCGTAACAGTTAATAAATACTCTCTGTCCACAATTATTCAATCCGTATCAACTAAAACATATTGATTTCCTATCGAGTTATGATCTACCCAATATAAACGCATTAACTGATTCAAAAGGAAACCGATACCAATGAACCTAACGAACCTCTCTCTTCAGCGACGTCATCTTGGAAAACAAAGAATTCAGTTTAGGGACGGACCATTAGAAAAGTGATGGAGGGGGGGGGGGGATACTTTACTCTCGCAATCTTAGTCTTGACGAGACTTAAACGGGCTTCAAACAAATAGTTTTATCGCAGTTTCACGCAGTTGTTTTGCTTTTACTGTCAAAATACTACTGACTGGGGAAAAACATGGCGATTCTTGAGATGTAATCACTTTTATTTTTTTTAATGGTTTAGAAAATATCAATTTTACTTATCAATTTCCCTTGTAATAAATTCATTGGTGGGATGCAGTGAGTCAAAGTGTTATCTAGGAACTGTAAGTGGCCGTCCTTTTACAAATATCGGGCCAAAGGGCCTATTCCACTAGGGAAGTATGGGAGCATGCCCACTCCACCAGAAACTCTTGGAAAACGGCATTTTTGGTGCGTATTCAATGATTTTAAGCCGAGAAATTTAATTTATCGATTTACTTAACTCATCGGTTGCTTTAACACATTCTGAATACAGTTTCACTATAGCAAAGATATCAGTGACGTCACCCATTGTTATTAATATGCCAACCAGAGAACTATTGGCTGGTAAAACAAAGAATTCTTTTGTTTAACGTTTTCAGTATTTAAATAACAAAAACAATGTTTGTAAACAAATATCTTCGCTATATGATGTAATGTGCTTTAATTTCCATCGCAAGTCTCCCGTTGTATGCGTTACAAACTTTAAGCTAACAATTTGATCAGTGAATATTTGAGAATGCGTTGATTTTACAATTGCGGAAGGATATGTGGTATTATCATAGACCCAAGGGCTTTACTGGAAAATACACCACTCGCAAATTAGAATCCTTTCGAAACCACATCCAGGACTCGGGTGTCGTATTTTCCATATCTTCAATTGTGAAGATATCGAAACTTTCACTGATATCTAGTTTGTCTCTTAAATTGTACCTAAATTCGTTTGTGTATGATCGCAACATCTTCGGATCTTCCTTGAAATCTTTAGAATTTTCTTGAAAAATATTCGGAAGCGTTCGTGTGAACTTTGGGCAGGTTTTTGAGAATCTTTCGAAATCTTTGGAAAGTGGTGGGAAATTCTGAC
>JAHPZR010023561.1:17500-22500 GCA_019787425.1 Platygyra sinensis
GCAAGGACACACATTAGATTCCAAGGAATCTTGCTTTTCGCAGTCTGGTCTTTGATTTTGCGGGTCAACGGACAAACGCGTTCGTGTTGTTTCGTTTCCCGCTTGCAATCACAGCAGGGTAACATACGTTTGTAACATTTAACTCTTCCCATATGCAGACTTCAACACGACAAATACATCTTGCCTAAATTTTTTTAATTTCGTTGTTGGTAATCCGTCTCACTCTTCTCCATCCTCAATCATCCTTGCTCCCTTATGGTTTTTTATGATCTCTTAAGTGTTTTCCTATCTTTCTAAAGAATTATTTTTAGGTTTCGTTCAATTTAAAGGTAATTTTGTCGATGGTCAAGATAACTCAAAACACCGTTACGTAACCCCTTTAAGCATGAAATTTAACCAGAATTATACTGGAAGTTTGTTAAAACATCAGTAACACATGCACTTACTCAACTCGTCCGCCGTATCCAAATGTGGACGACTTTAATATTTTATGGCGAGAACGTGCAGTAAATTACCGACTCCATGGGAATCTAATCGCTCCCCGTCAAACATAATAGATTGACAGTTCTCGCGCTTTTGCCGCTTTTCGACCAATGGTATTTCACTTTGCTCTGGCGAAATAAATGAAAAAAATTACAGAGATCAGGGCAGGCTCACTTTCTTTGCACCTTTTCTCCAGACTTCTAGCCACCGGATCGCTCTGCTCTTCGTCGCTCGCACGCGTGACTCAAAGGTGCGCCGGCTCGCAGGCTACGTAGTCCATAGAACTGTTGCTCCAGTACAGGATTGATTTTTCTGACAAAGCTAAGGACGAAACTAACAACAAATGACAGGGAGCGGTTTGCGATTGTCAGAATGCATGTTAGTCTTCCTTCATTACTACCCTGACATCGCTGATAGAATACTTGACATGGAAGTGTTAAGTGTTTTATATCAATCGTGTATTGTATCGCTGTTCAATAAAGTAACTGTATGTCATTAATTCGGTTTTACTACTTTTTATTACAGAAAACTTGGAACTGAAACGTGAACGAATAAAGAGCGCAAGTCTTCGAACCAGACTTGATAGCGCAGGTACGTATAATGATATAGCTAAAGCTGATCTCTCTCCTCTTACTCATCGCCAGCCTCCCTTCTCCCCTACTCGTTCAGTCACTCTTCAGTGCATATAGAACAGGGCTAAATATACTTTACATAGAGGTTGCTGTTTTCACTGAGTCTTTAACACTCTAAAGGCCTGTCCAAACTAAACACCAACAAACATTGTTTGGTGACCAAACATTTCACAGTTTGGCCACCTTGTTTGATGCTGTTTGATCCTGTTTGGTCGTGTTTGATAAAATTTGAAGGCCATGAAACATTCGATCAAACAGCTTAAAACATTTATTTTGTTCTCGTGTTTGTTGGAGGATGTTTTGTTCCCTTGGACAGCCGTAACAAGCATGTTTGGCGCGCATGCGTAGCAAAGTTGCTCAGCGTAATAAGAGCGAAAATGCTTCCAAATACGTTTTGGGTTGAGAGTGTTCTGTCCCTAGGGGATCGGAAAAGATATTATTTCTGAGTATAAAGCCAACTTCAAAGCTTGTTCGTGTTTGACAAAATTTGAAGGCCATGAAACATTCGATCAAACAATTTTATACATTTCTTTTCTTCTCGTGTTTGATGGAGAATGTTTTGTTCGTTCGGACAGCTGTATCAAGCATGTTTGGCGCGCATGTGCAGCACGCTTGCTCAGCGGAAATATAGTTTTATATTGTGCAGATTTAAACCTGAATCAAAGCGAGGTGTAATTAGAGCGAAAAGGCTCCCAAATACGTTTTGGGTTAATTTGAGAGTGTTGAATGTCCACGTTCTGTCCCTAGGGGAAATGACGTTATTTCTGAGTATAAAGCCAATTTCAAAGCTTGTAATAGCAATTTTTACACAGCAGTGAAGTTTCCATCGGTTAGGACCATAGCAAATGTTCCTTCGGATAATTCTCCGTGGCGCTGTCAGATAGACGCGCAGTCTGATTTGCTCTGGACTCTCGTGACTGGGGCAAATCGAGCCATACCCGCACACACACACACACACACGGTTGGATGGCTCGTTCTCGATTTTTCTCGACATGGGTGGTTGACTCGGGGCTTCTGTACTCGCCAACTATCAGCCGGCAGAAACCTTGAGCTCGAACCCTAATTGTTTAGGTCTCAATGGGATGATGGCTTGACGTTTCAGGTGATCCATTTAGCCAGTGCCCACAAAGGGAAACTTTGAGGAGAGCCTAAGACCTCCTAAACTATAGCCTCACAGAAACCGAAAGAGAAGACTAGCTCTAATTGTTTCGGTAAATTTCTTACTTAAACTACCTTCAGCTAACCATTTCCAATTGTTTCTATCAATTGTATTCTCCTTTTCGTCTTAAAAAACTGCGAACTGAATTGCCAATCGGAAATTACTGTTGTATAGGCGCGCTCATTAATTTTTTCAAGATTTCTTGTTTTATATAAAAGTTACAAACCCGTAACCGTCCTTAACTGTTCTTGTAGTCTTCTCAGGAATTAAATTATTCATTATCCTTTTGTATCTAAATGCTCTTCTCTACGCAACTTCTCAAAAACGCGAAAACGTTGTTATTTCACACACGACCTCCATCCACTAGACTATCAATTGAACCATAGAGTGTTTCGCTGGAGGAGCTTTCGGTTGATTGTTGCCCCGCGGAAATTTGATGCTTTTAAAACAAATATTTGGCCGAGAAGCCAAGCTTTGAGAGCAAATATATGCTAGTTCTGAAAACATGATAGTTCCAAACATAAACGTACATTTTATTGCTTTTATTGTTTACCGCTAAATTTTCGTTTGTGATCGTCGTCAAGTGATCAATTTAAACTAATGATAATCGGAGAAAATTTGGTGGTGAACTAAAACGGCTGATAGCATTCGAGTAGTTCAGTCGTTCAGATTGCAGCATTTGCATTGGCATGCAAGGTGATATATAATGGTAAAATTCTACTAGTGCGATTGAGAAACTGTTATGCGAATGTGTGCGATCGAGAAACTAATTTGTATGTGTATAATCTAGGGAGCCAGACTTGTTTACGATGCTCTGATTTGGAAAAAAAGCTCGACAAATTAAGGACGGACAAAAAAAAATACGAGAAAGATATCAGGCATTTACAGGAAGCTAATAAAAAAGGAAATGAAGAACATGAGCAGATGGAAGAAAAGAGGAAAAAGACAAACAAAGAAACCAGTGAAAGATTTCGAAGGTTAATGGACCAGAAAAGAGAACTGGAAAAGGAGAAAGGGAATCTGGAGTCAAGTAAGAATGAAATCACAGAAAAATATAACAACGTAAAGAATGAAAATGATCAACTGACAGAAAAAGCAAGGAACGACTCCACTGAAATAGAGCGACTAAACAGCATGGTGAACAATCTACTATCTCTCAACGAAACGTTAGAAGAGGAAATTAACAAATCCAGGACCTTTGTGAGCAGTGAGTATCCACTGTAGAAAATATTTTCTAAGTATTTGTGTAATGTGGTCTCCGCGCTGCTAGTCCAGTCACTGAACTCTCCTTTCTTCCCGCCGCCTATATGGGCTGAACCCAGGCGGGCGAAAGAAGAGTCCAGGATAATTTGCATGCGCATGCTCAGAACGAACCAATCACGCTGCTTGCGTCAATGTGTCGCGCAATGCCTTTTTCAGCTCGCGCTCTGAAAAAGAAGCATTTTCTTTGACGTTGATATTGTATGAAAAAAACATAAGAGCATAAAATGGAAATATGTTTTATCGTGGTCTGTACTCTTATCGACAACAAGTGCGCGTCATTACTCATTTCCCAAACATTTTTTTCGTATTGTTTCTGCATGTTGGGCGAGTTTGCAAAAGTTTTTGAAGGGAGAGTCTGACGCGTGCAAGTAGCTCATTTGCATAATGCAGCGCGTGCACTTTCAAGTCTGAGTCGGTGTTTTCAATTGTCAACAAATCTTGACAAAGATTTCTTTCGCTATCTGTGATATTATTGTGGTAAAAACAAATCGACTGTGGTTTACCGTGGCACTGGTGAAATTCCTCTGATGTGGGATTAATTGACATGTTTTTAACCAATCTGAATGCAGATATTGTTATTCAGAAATCGTGCCACAAGCAAAATCTGGAAAGTTTTTCCAAATATGGTTTTTTCCCCTGATTTGGGGGAAAAAAAATGGCGACGTTTTGAGCATGCGCATGCAAATTATCCTAAACTCTTCTTTCGCCCGCCTGGGTTCGGGCCCTATAGGCGGCGGGAAGAAAGGAGAGTTCAGGGACTGGACTACCGCGCTGCATGATATTTCATTTCGTATTATCTGCGTTAAATCGTGCATTTTTTTGCATTTGATAGTCGAAAATGCTTTTCAAGTAAAATAATAAAATACTCTGTAGCTATGCTACAACGCTGGATTGGTGACAAAAGACCCAGAGAATAATCATATATCCATAGTAGTGATTGAGATTGTTGAATAATAAGACAAATCGATAGTAGATTGCAAGAAAAGAGAAAATATACCTGACGTCAACTCTAATTACATTATTTTTATCAGTTTTAACATTACACTTTCAGTCGTAACAAACAATTGCTTTTTTTAATTTTCTTAGCCGTTCTCAGACCCGGAAAAAACGACTTTCAAAGTGTTGGAGTCATCTGCACCTTAGGAAATGATGCATCAGCAAATGTTGTTGCTACCAGGTCATCTGATGGGACGGGAAATGCTAGTGACGTACTCAGCCGCGGAGGGGCAAAAACCTGTGGAACGGCTGAAGAAGAAGGGTCTTGGTGGTGTGTTGACTTAGGTGAGAACTACCTCTTGTTTCCCACTCACTGCTCCCTCAGACACGGGAAGAAAGAAGGCGATTCAATTCTTCGTGGCTGGAAACTGCAAGGGTCCATTGATGGAAAGGACTGGAAGGATATTAAAACTTGTCAGAGGAAAAGTGATCTCAAGGATCAACCAAACTTTACAGCGCCCATTCCT
>JAHPZR010023565.1:2500-15816 GCA_019787425.1 Platygyra sinensis
CGTTGTACGCTAGAGATTTTGACACATTAATAAAGTTCTTATCTTATCTTATCTTATCTTATAAACCTGTAAATAATCTACAAAATTACCTTTTCAATCATGAACCAGAGGGTGCTTGAAAAACGTTTTTGGCGCCTAGAATTCCGTTCCGAAATCTTGAAATTAGAATTGTCCTTAAGGAACATTGGCTATTGGTCGTTTTTGTTTGCCTACGGACTCACGGAGTGCGTACTGTCAAGACATCGAGCAGAAGTTTTCCAGTTATGTCTTCATCTCACCCTTTATCATTAAGCCTGGTCTTTAAACATTGCGTCTTTTGTTGAACTTTAGCAGAGAAACTTTCGACGAGTCAGTATTTGGTCCCGTCACTTGACGTTTCTAGGGAAACCATGTTTTCAAACGGTGCTTAAACATGTGTTATAGTGAGATTTTGGATTTTATAGAGGTTTTATGCGGAAATCAATGCATCTCATATTTCCGCTGTTTTTGACATTAATTTCGGAGCTGTTCGTGACATTCCTGAAAATGATTTTGATGCCTTGCTTTCCAAATAATTGAGTCATTAAGACGTAGTATAAGCATGACAGACATGTCGATATCAAATAAGTGAAGAGATCCTTTACATGTCTTGGCAATCCTGATTACAGTCTCGTAAATAATTTTGAAAATACATTGGTGGTGCGTATGGGCTTTGCGCAGCTCCTCTCTCCGCGCTCTCACCAAGTTTACGAGCAAAAGAACAAAGTCCCACTCTGCGTACGGCTTATTATGAAAATTATCGTTGTCAACAGTAACATATTTTTACTGTCAACTTCTAGCTCCCTGAGTGTCAATCGATTAGAGAGAATTCCATCCCGAGTCTTCTACAAAGTCAATCCAAGCAAATATCATGCGTTGTGAGTATTAGCAATAAGTGCATTATCCCACGTTATAGCTCACCACTACATTTTCTCCGATTCTTATTGTTTTAAATTGGTCACGCGACGTGATAGTGTTCATCCGCGGAGAGACACTATCAGCCCATAGTGGCCGTCCGTGGAAAATGCACGGATGGATAGCAGTCGTTCGTGAAAATTTCCCTGTAAACAAGCGGGTTTAAACGGCTTTCATCTAAAAAAAATAGAAAGTAATTAAATATATGATTTCTGAACTGTCGCGAGGAAGAAAATTTAGTAGTGAACATTAAACACTGAATAGAGTGCTCATCTCTCGAAACTATCGGTCTTATAGTTGCCCCATGTAAATTTGATGTACTACACGGTTGGTATGATATCTTGTACCGATCAAATAACATGTGCTAGTATATTTGCCCTCGAAGCTTTTCGGGCAAATATTGTTTTAAGAACATCAAATTTCCTCGGGGCAACTATCAGCCGATAGTTCCTTGACAGAAACAGTCTTTTTTTTTTAATTTGATAAAGAAGTCTTTGAAGAAGTATTAGTTATAAGCAGGAGGGAGGGGGTGTCTCCAGGAAAATCAGTGGCTTAGTCATAACTACCAGTGTGACGTCACGTCATACATCGGTGATTTTCGATGTGGCGGCCAAATTTTTTGGTTCGTTAACTGAAAGAAATGTGGAAATTCTAACTTTTTGATGATCCGATTACTTTGTTCAATGTTACCCAGGATTCAAAATATATGAAAGACTTCTTTGCAGTAATTTTCGGTGGGATAAGTTATTCGAGAGCCTCATATTTTGAGTAGAAACATAGAAACAAGTGCCTGAGACGTCGACGAAGTTTAATGGATTGACAACGTTTTCCCGGAGCCGACGCAGAAAATCGGGTAAGTCCTGATCCCAGAATAGGAGGTTTGGTACATGGTATATTAAGTTTGCTCTGTGCTGAGAATTAAGCCTTCAGTATTTATGGTTCGTCTCAACAATCCCTTCAAAGTTAATGGAATGGCATTTGGAGAGCGACTTCAGAATACCCGGCCACGATTACGTGGCAGTGAACGCTTGCTCTCGTAGTCCCGCAGTGGTGTTGTATAGTGATATTCACTGTTTACAAACAAGTCTTTTGATATTTAAATTTTGCCAACCACAGAACAAAAGAATCTTTTGTTTCGAGAACCAATAAACCTCTGGTTGGCACATTAACGACAATAGGAGACGTAACGATGAGTATCGCCATTTTATGGGTTGATGAACTTAAGACGAGTAAACCTATTGCTATGAAAGTAAGACGACTAAAACTATTGCTCCCGCAGTCCCGCAGTGGATAAAATGAATATTAAAACTTCAGTTTCGGCTGATGGATTTTAGAACGAAGTCCTTTCATGTGTAACGCGCTTGTTTCGGCTGATGCATTTTAGAATTAGGTATATTCATGTGTAGCACGCTTGTTTCGTGTATAGATTAAGTTTTTCTCGTTTGTTTCCATATGCAAATATTTATTGACGGCGGGACTACGGGAGCAGGCATTTAATGTCACGTAATCGTGGCCGGGTATTCTGAAGGTTAGCCTTTCATGAGCACACAGGCAGTCATCTACCCCACAAAATTTAAAAACACAAGCTTTCAATCAGCTAACAGCTGGTAAACTTAGACACCTTTGATCTTTCACCAATCGAACAAAGTTTAGCACGCGAGAAATCAAACCGACATGTACCTGCATGTACGCCCTCGCACTCAAAAGGGTTGTTGAGCAAAATGGCTCATCGCATTGAGAAAAACTAACAATGGCTTAAAAGTTATATCAAAGAGGACCAAAACCTCCTATTATGAGGTACTGCTGTTGAAAAATTGAAGAGAAAACAGCAGGCGTTTTGGGTGGCCTTAACTGGACTGGAAGTCGAGATGGCGGTATCCCACCAGACCCGATTTGTTTTCAATAAAATTTGGAACAAAAAGCGCACACAAAACAACAAACAGTTGTACTCAAGACAATATCCACTACAAAGCTTGCACATTTATACCAAATTAGTGAATACTAACGCAATAATAGTTTGTATTATCCTCTTTTTATTAATTCAAGCTTGTCAAGCCGAGCGAAGCTTCGACTTGTTGCTATGTGACGTCACACTGGCTGTGATGAGTCGGTCTCTGACTGATACTCGAAAACAATAGAGTCACCCCCTCCCTCTGGCAATAAGTGTACTATCCCACGTTAAATGAAGAAGACTTAATCGCATCAAAGCCTTTATAATTAAATGTTCTTTTCTATGTGCATTACCTCCATTAAAGGCCTTTCAGGCCCGTTGATACAAGTCCTGTGACTGAAGGGGTTATCCTGTTTAAACATCAATTATTATTAAAATTGTTAAGTTATTTTCTTTAAGTTAGCGTAAATTTCTGGTGTATCGCGTTATTTTCTTTTTCCTGCTTATCTTTTATGTGGTTAATGGAAAATAAAATGGAAATGGAAAATGGAAATGGAAACGTTTCTAATCTGAGTCGACCTAGACAGCCTTCCTTTGATTTTATTATTATAATTAATATTATTAGTAATAGTAATTGGACCGAGTGGAGTATAATTCAGGGAGTAATCGAGCGAGTAATTTTAAAATGGGACGAGCGCGAAGCGCGAGGCCGATTTAAAATTGCGAGCACGATAACTCCATGAATTGTACGACACGAGGTCCAATTACTAATTAATTGTATCTATAACAAATTTCGGGAAAAAATGTCTTCTGAGAACTTTTTTTGAGCAAAAACGTCTGTAGCCCTTTTCTTAAGTTTTGAAAACTGTAGAAAACATTGCTAAAGAAGCCATTGAAGCGCGCTTAATTGACATAAAAATCACGTGGTATCCAATTACAGGTGTCCGATTACAAAAAGTTCAAATCGGACAGCTGTAATTGGACACCCACGTGATCGCGCGCCGATTACGTGACAAATAGGTACCCCGAGAACCAATCACGATCGAGAATTTTGTTATAGATACAATTATTATTATTATTATTATTATTATTATTAGTATTAGTATTATTATTAGTATTATTATTATTATTATTATTATTATTATTATTATTATTATTATTATTATTATTATTATTATTATTATTATTATTATTATTATTACTGAAGTACAACCTCTTTCTACGGACACATCTTATAACACACTGGGGATTTAATTCCCTTGGATGAGCAGAACCGAAACAGTTAAAAAATAAATCTGAATCAAATCTATTCATAATTTTGTAAATAAGGAAAAAGCATATTTTATGACGTTACAAAAAGTGAAGTCATAATAGTTGTGTGACGTCATGATCATATTTTTTTCCTTTTCTTTTTTGCTTTTATCATTCAAGAATGTTCTCGGATAATCCCTTAACGAAAATTGAACCAGAAGCTTTCAGATGGGCCAATTTCAGAGCTGGAATGGATATGTAAGTTACCTATTCTGCATAATTTCTTTGCGTTAAGGTGGCCGAACACAGTTTTCGCGCGCGCTTTTGCTGATACAATTCAGCACGTGCACAAGGATTTCAAAAAACAAACAAGCCGTCAATAGAGCGATCATTTTATTTACTCAACACTCGCACTATCTGTGTTATTTTTCTCTATAATTGAAAGCAGTGTATTGATGGCTTTAGTCTTTCATTACAAAGATACGTTAGAAAAGGTAACGATGCAAAGAACCCAGCAATTTTCAGCTTTTGTTTGTTACCGAAGGAACCCAGTTAAATGCAGCGCATGCGTAGTAAGTCGAAAAAATTGCGATTGAGTGAAAAATTGACTTTCGGAGATACGCCTATTTCTCGAGAACCACTCATTAGAATTTCACGAAATTTAGAGCGAAAATACTTTAGGAAATAAGTAACTGGAGGATTAAAAAAAATTAAATTTAACAAAGGAAATTCAAGATATGCCAGTGAACCTTCAACGAGGGATAATTAAAGATCTGTTTGTTAAATTATTATTAAAATAGCGCTAACATGTGAGTATCGTTACAAGCTTGTTGCATGCAAATTATAAAGAAAATCTAATGACTAGATTTTCGGCAAATAAACAAAACCGATTTTAAACGCCTGTTTATAATTAATCATGTTGCCATGGCAACGGCACATACGACAGTTTAATTATCAAAAAGTTGAAGTTTGTGTTGTTAACTTGCTTGCTGCCGTTTTTGGTGACCAAAGGATCAAGGGTTTTAGGAGCAAAGGTAAATGAAACAGAGGTATCAAAAACTGTGTTCAGCCACCTTAATTACGAGGTGAGTCGGAAGACAATATCCTGACGTGTCCAAATTCACAAATGGTTAAAAAGAAAAGTCATCAACTATCCTTATGTATTTCCGGCTTTATGACCAAATTTAGGTCTTTGGTGGCATTTTGGGCTGGTTTGGTCTCCAAACTCGCTTGATGTGACCGAAGCGTTATACCAATAGTTACGGTTAGGAATAAGTTTGTTCTCCATGTTAGTGACATAGGACCATAACTTTAATTTCAACAGCAGTGTTAGAATCTGCCTATAGAGTGCGCATCTTTAATTGGGCAGCTTTATTTTAAAGCACTTATGAAAGTAATGATGAAAGTAATGATGAAAGTAATGATGAAAGTAACTTATGAAAGTAATGATGAAAGTAATTAATGACCGTTAAAGCACTTATGTTTGACTATTTTATGACAAAACTCACGAAAACATCTACGAACGTTTACCAATAAAAGCGAATTGTGCATTTGAAATGTCAAACTTACGACAAAAAAATATTTCTCTTAATTCTGTAACTTAAAACTTGGAGACTTAAAGGCTTTATAGGACAAGTAGGACACTGTCAGGATCACCGGGTCGGTTTTTCTGCACTTCAAATGACTTCAGTAATAATAATAATAATAATAATAATAATAATAATAATAATAATAATAATAATAATAATAATAATAATAATAATAATAATAATAATACTAATAATAATACTAATACTAATAATAATAATAATAATAATAATAATAATTGTATCTATAACAAAATTCTCGATCGTGATTGGTTCTCGGGGTACCTATTTGTCACGTAATCGGCGCGCGATCACGTGGGTGTCCAATTACAGCTGTCCGATTTGAACTTTTTGTAATCGGACACCTGTAATTGGATACCACGTGATTTTTATGTCAATTAAGCGCGCTTCAATGGCTTCTTTAGCAATGTTTTCTACAGTTTTTCAAAACTTAAGAAAAGGGCTACAGACGTTTTTGCTCAAAAAAAGTTCTCAGAAGACATTTTTTCCCGAAATTTGTTATAGATACAATTAATTAGTAATTGGACCTCGTGTCGTACAATTCATGGAGTTATCGTGCTCGCAATTTTAAATCGGCCTCGCGCTTCGCGCTCGTCCCATTTTAAAATTACTCGCTCGATTACTCCCTGAATTATACTCCACTCGGTCCAATTACTATTACTAATAATATTAATTATAATAATAAAATCAAAGGAAGGCTGTCTAGGTCGACTCAGATTAGAAACGTTTCCATTTCCATTTTCCATTTCCATTTTATTTTCCATTAACCACATAAAAGATAAGCAGGAAAAGAAAATAACGCGATACACCAGAAATTTACGCTAACTTAAAGAAAATAACTTAACAATTTTAATAATAATTGATGTTTAAACAGGATAACCCCTTCAGTCACAGGACTTGTATCAACGGGCCTGAAAGGCCTTTAATGGAGGTAATGCACATAGAAAAGAACATTTAATTATAAAGGCTTTGATGCGATTAAGTCTTCTTCATTTAACGTGGGATAGTACACTTATTGCCAGAGGGAGGGGGTGACTCTATTGTTTTCGAGTATCAGTCAGAGACCGACTCATCACAGCCAGTGTGACGTCACATAGCAACAAGTCGAAGCTTCGCTCGGCTTGACAAGCTTGAATTAATAAAAAGAGGATAATACAAACTATTATTGCGTTAGTATTCACTAATTTGGTATAAATGTGCAAGCTTTGTAGTGGATATTGTCTTGAGTACAACTGTTTGTTGTTTTGTGTGCGCTTTTTGTTCCAAATTTTATTGAAAACAAATCGGGTCTGGTGGGATACCGCCATCTCGACTTCCAGTCCAGTTAAGGCCACCCAAAACGCCTGCTGTTTTCTCTTCAATTTTTCAACAGCAGTACCTCATAATAGGAGGTTTTGGTCCTCTTTGATATAACTTTTAAGCCATTGTTAGTTTTTCTCAATGCGATGAGCCATTTTGCTCAACAACCCTTTTGAGTGCGAGGGCGTACATGCAGGTACATGTCGGTTTGATTTCTCGCGTGCTAAACTTTGTTCGATTGGTGAAAGATCAAAGGTGTCTAAGTTTACCAGCTGTTAGCTGATTGAAAGCTTGTGTTTTTAAATTTTGTGGGGTAGATGACTGCCTGTGTGCTCATGAAAGGCTAACCTTCAGAATACCCGGCCACGATTACGTGACATTAAATGCCTGCTCCCGTAGTCCCGCCGTCAATAAATATTTGCATATGGAAACAAACGAGAAAAACTTAATCTATACACGAAACAAGCGTGCTACACATGAATATACCTAATTCTAAAATGCATCAGCCGAAACAAGCGCGTTACACATGAAAGGACTTCGTTCTAAAATCCATCAGCCGAAACTGAAGTTTTAATATTCATTTTATCCACTGCGGGACTGCGGGAGCAATAGTTTTAGTCGTCTTACTTTCATAGCAATAGGTTTACTCGTCTTAAGTTCATCAACCCATAAAATGGCGATACTCATCGTTACGTCTCCTATTGTCGTTAATGTGCCAACCAGAGGTTTATTGGTTCTCGAAACAAAAGATTCTTTTGTTCTGTGGTTGGCAAAATTTAAATATCAAAAGACTTGTTTGTAAACAGTGAATATCACTATACAACACCACTGCGGGACTACGAGAGCAAGCGTTCACTGCCACGTAATCGTGGCCGGGTATTCTGAAGTCGCTCTCCAAATGCCATTCCATTAACTTTGAAGGGATTGTTGAGACGAACCATAAATACTGAAGGCTTAATTCTCAGCACAGAGCAAACTTAATATACCATGTACCAAACCTCCTATTCTGGGATCAGGACTTACCCGATTTTCTGCGTCGGCTCCGGGAAAACGTTGTCAATCCATTAAACTTCGTCGACGTCTCAGGCACTTGTTTCTATGTTTCTACTCAAAATATGAGGCTCTCGAATAACTTATCCCACCGAAAATTACTGCAAAGAAGTCTTTCATATATTTTGAATCCTGGGTAACATTGAACAAAGTAATCGGATCATCAAAAAGTTAGAATTTCCACATTTCTTTCAGTTAACGAACCAAAAAATTTGGCCGCCACATCGAAAATCACCGATGTATGACGTGACGTCACACTGGTAGTTATGACTAAGCCACTGATTTTCCTGGAGACACCCCCTCCCTCCTGCTTATAACTAATACTTCTTCAAAGACTTCTTTATCAAATTAAAAAAAAAAGACTGTTTCTGTCAAGGAACTATCGGCTGATAGTTGCCCCGAGGAAATTTGATGTTCTTAAAACAATATTTGCCCGAAAAGCTTCGAGGGCAAATATACTAGCACATGTTATTTGATCGGTACAAGATATCATACCAACCGTGTAGTACATCAAATTTACATGGGGCAACTATAAGACCGATAGTTTCGAGAGATGAGCACTCTATTCAGTGTTTAATGTTCACTACTAAATTTTCTTCCTCGCGACAGTTCAGAAATCATATATTTAATTACTTTCTATTTTTTTTAGATGAAAGCCGTTTAAACCCGCTTGTTTACAGGGAAATTTTCACGAACGACTGCTATCCATCCGTGCATTTTCCACGGACGGCCACTATGGGCTGATAGTGTCTCTCCGCGGATGAACACTATCACGTCGCGTGACCAATTTAAAACAATAAGAATCGGAGAAAATGTAGTGGTGAGCTATAACGTGGGATAATGCACTTATTGCTAATACTCACAACGCATGATATTTGCTTGGATTGACTTTGTAGAAGACTCGGGATGGAATTCTCTCTAATCGATTGACACTCAGGGAGCTAGAAGTTGACAGTAAAAATATGTTACTGTTGACAACGATAATTTTCATAATAAGCCGTACGCAGAGTGGGACTTTGTTCTTTTGCTCGTAAACTTGGTGAGAGCGCGGAGAGAGGAGCTGCGCAAAGCCCATACGCACCACCAATGTATTTTCAAAATTATTTACGAGACTGTAATCAGGATTGCCAAGACATGTAAAGGATCTCTTCACTTATTTGATATCGACATGTCTGTCATGCTTATACTACGTCTTAATGACTCAATTATTTGGAAAGCAAGGCATCAAAATCATTTTCAGGAATGTCACGAACAGCTCCGAAATTAATGTCAAAAACAGCGGAAATATGAGATGCATTGATTTCCGCATAAAACCTCTATAAAATCCAAAATCTCACTATAACACATGTTTAAGCACCGTTTGAAAACATGGTTTCCCTAGAAACGTCAAGTGACGGGACCAAATACTGACTCGTCGAAAGTTTCTCTGCTAAAGTTCAACAAAAGACGCAATGTTTAAAGACCAGGCTTAATGATAAAGGGTGAGATGAAGACATAACTGGAAAACTTCTGCTCGATGTCTTGACAGTACGCACTCCGTGAGTCCGTAGGCAAACAAAAACGACCAATAGCCAATGTTCCTTAAGGACAATTCTAATTTCAAGATTTCGGAACGGAATTCTAGGCGCCAAAAACGTTTTTCAAGCACCCTCTGGTTCATGATTGAAAAGGTAATTTTGTAGATTATTTACAGGTTTATAAGATAAGATAAGATAAGATAAGAACTTTATTAATGTGTCAAAATCTCTAGCGTACAACGTGCGCTAATTGGGGACACCTAAATTACCTAGGGCTAAAATTACTTTAAAAACTACAAGATATGAAATTTATATGTATGAATGTATGTGTAATTACATGTTTAAAATTATCAGTTAATTATTACATAAGAAACAGTCTTTACATTCAATGTCCAGTAGGCTATTAAGATTAACTTGTGTTAGGCGTTTTTTAAAAATTTCCAGTGAGCCAGACAACTGAATAGATTTTTCGAGTTTTGACCATAGCACAGGGACTAGGTACGACAGGCTGTGTTTACCGTATGCAACGGTCCTGAATCTTGGTATTATGAAGTCTGAGCTTCTTAAATTATAATGAGTACTAGAGACAACGAATAAGTCCGTGATATACGGGGGCGCCAAACCGTTTTTTACTTTAAACATCATGATTGGTATGTCCTGTAGTCTTCGCGTGTATAGTGTAGGCAGGCTCGCTCTTTGCAAGAGTTCTTCATACGATGATTCATTATCACAGTAGACAGAGCGTAACCGTCTTTCTTGGATTCGCTCTAGTTTTCTGGTATCGGAAGCACGACAAAAATGCCAGACAGTCTGACAATATGTAAGGTGAGGTATTATGGCAAATTTGACAATGTGTAATTTTGCCGATGTCGGAATAAGATTACGTAATCTCAAAAGGACACCCGTTTGACATGAGGCTTTTCTGCAAACACTACTTATATGGCTCGAGTATGTTAGCTGGTCGTCTAATGTAACTCCTAAGAGAGTTATCTCTGACTTCTGATCAATCTCAGCGTCGCCAATCACGATGTGTAAATCCTTTTGGCAATTCCTCGGACCCAGACTCATCACCTGATACTTTGAAAAGTTTCCTTGTAGAAGATTGTTGTTATACCACTTAGAGATGTTGTTACCTTCCCTGGTTAAAATTCTTTCCGCCTCGTTACTAGTTTTCGCAACTGAAAACAGTTGGTGGTCGTCGGCATACATAAATAAATAGCCTGTTTTCATCAGTGCAAAAATGTAAATCGTTTTGGAAAACATTCCAAAGGAGAGGCCCGAAAGCCGATCCCTGGGGACAGCCTCTTGTGGTCGCATGCCAGTCACTTGTCGTTTCTTGATTGACCCTTACTCGATTTTTTCTATTTGTGAAATATGATCGCATCAGGGCTAAAGAGTTATTGGAAAAACCGTACGCCGTCAGTTTTTTTCAGTTTCAGTGGTCCGCAATCTTGCATTGATACTGTTCAATGACACCATCGATGTCGAGGGTGAGCAAAGTGTTTTCACACTTTTTCGACTTTGAGTGAAGGAAAGGCTTGAAAACCTTATAAAAGTTCTTGGGATTTGTTTTCAGGTCATCAGCTTTTTTGTTCCAGTACTCTTTGATTGCTCTCCGGCGAAGTCTTGTAGCGATATTCCTCCATGTTTTCATTAGTTTCCGGTTTTCCTCAGTAGGGTTTCTTGCATATCTCTTGGCGTATCTCCTCTTTTTTCTGATTGCCTTTTTCCCCTCGAGCGTCATATATGGTACGTCCTTCGCACGCACTCTCATTTTTTTCAGCGGCGCATGATCATTAATAATGCTGGCCAGGAGAGTATGCCAATATGAATATTGGTCGTCGATTGAATCGAAGATGGTACTTACATGCCACGGAGCCATGTCTAAGTCCATACGTAGTTGTTGTTCGTTCAGTTCTTTGTAGCTTCTTGCAGTCAGGACCTTGCTTCGCAAAAGCCGTTTCGTTCTTTCATGAGTCCATATACCAGTGCATGATCACTTATTCCTACCTCACAGACACCACAATCCTTAAATAGCTCGGGCTTGTTGGTCAAGATAACGTCTATTAGAGTTTGGCTGTTATTGGTGATCCTTGTTGGTCTGGTTATGACACAAGTTAACCCGTGTGTGTCCTCTAGACCACATAAGATTTTCCCTTCCCTCGAAAGCGGTCGGATTCTGTCGAGGTTTAGGTCGCCTGTTATCACCAACAATGATTTTTGAACTGCAGCCCATAATATCAGGTCGTTCAGGTCTTTCTCGAGGGTGACATGGTAATTGTTTCCAATTGGCCTGGGTGGTCTATATATTCCCACAATGAGTACATCGTGTCGACCAAATTTGGACTGAATTACGAGAGGCTCGATCGTAGTAAATTTCCTTGGCAATCCCAGCCGTTTGGAAGGTAGTGTATCTCGAAATATACGCCATTACGCCGCCTCCTCCTTTTTTTCGATCGTTCCTGAATATATTATAGCCACTCAATGCAAACTGTGAATCCGGATATGTGCTATCGATCTTGGTCTCGGTGAGGAAGAAAACTTGAGCTTTAGTTTCCTTGATTAATAATCCAACTTCTTCCACTTTATTTTAAAGACTGTTTACGTTCAAGAGAATGAGAAGAATTTCACGAGCCTTCTTTGTTCTTCGTGGTAAAGAGTCAGCATTAGCATATTCCTGCTCGCTGTCCGTATTTGCATAGGAGAATTCAAGTATTGGCTCCTCAGTGCTCTGATCAAAAAAGGAGTTTCCACATTTCGGCAGGGAGCAGAGAAAACATGCCCAGTCAAGATTGTAGTTCACCAGGTAGTACTGGAAAATAGGCTTTCCCATGTTGATGCATTTAACGTGGAACCATATTTTGCATTCGGCACACAATATGGCGTCTTGGTTATTTCTCACCGATTGTTGACATTCGCCGCAGGGATGTTTCGGGGTACTAGCTCATTTTCCTCGTGGTCCTGGATTAGGATGGATGTCTCCGCACTTTAGGCGTAGTTGAAAGGAACTTGTACCAGCGACGTTGTAAGGAATATGTGATGTAGTGAACGTTCTTCTTCTACTTGTGCGTAGCCGTATGCAAAGTCGACTTGCAAACCTTGCGTCTAAATTGACCGGTAGCAAAGTAACATCATCCAATTTTTCGTAGAAACAAGATATGTGTTGGTAAACAAACCATATTAAGATAAGCATCCGTACCAATGTAAAGAGGTAAGACCGATAAAATCTGATATTTGTCAAGCGTTGCTCTACACGTGTGCCCGCCATGTTGGCCGATTGAATCTTATTTACCGTAAAGCAGGTGAATGAGTGGAACAATTCTGGCAACAACAAAGGCAATTGCGAGTTTTGCCTACATTGTAACACCGGAAACTTTTTGTAAATGACGCAGCTGTTACTGCTATAAATATGTGACTTTCAGATGTGTAGAGCATGTAAGGGTGCGCGAACATGTCATCTTTAGTATCGTGACTGCGTACCTTCGTATCGTTTCTTAGATCGCTCAAAAAAGCGAGAGACGAGACTACGTGCTTAAAGTTAAGTATAGAAACTGTGCTCTCTTGTTATAACGAAGTATTTTCGACCGTTCTACTCTCACATTGTTAAAATTTTTACCTGGTAAGAGACAGCAACTGATTTTTGGAAAAGTATATCATGCGATATTTCAGTTTGATTACACACACTCTGTAACTGTTGTTTCCAGCAATTAGAGGTCATTAAAATAAGTAACAGATTTTTTTTTAAAATACGTACAGAAGGATAAAAGA
>JAHPZR010023567.1:0-27898 GCA_019787425.1 Platygyra sinensis
GATACAAATGCTATCCTGTTGTATTGCAGCATCCTGGCAATCAAGTAGCAAAATAAGTTGATGGAGATTTTTCACTTATAATTTTTTTACGTATGTCTCCGGCCGGATACCAGACTACATATCAAATTTTACCGAGCTCTAAAAATGAGCAAACAAGGCTTTTCGTCAGTGACTTTTACTAAGCGCATTCTTGAAATTAATACGTGTTTTGTTAAATAAGAAGTGATAGAAAAACTGATTAGAATTTTTTTTCAAATACAGTTTATGGTTTATATTATTTCTCTAAACAACGAAGTGCTTTCGCAAAAATCGTGTATTTTTGTTACAGGGAAGATATATTTAGTTTCTGAATAGCAAACACATGCTAGATGGCAAGATGGTAAGCTATCGTATATCCTAAAAATGAAAGTCGAGATAATTACAGGTATCTGAGACTTGGTGTACCACAGAA
Organism: Platygyra sinensis; assembly: GCA_019787425.1. NCBI lineage: Eukaryota > Metazoa > Cnidaria > Anthozoa > Scleractinia > Merulinidae > Platygyra > Platygyra sinensis. The sequence goes on from JAHPZR010023567.1 coordinate 452, forward strand.
CAGGCACTTTGGCAAATTATAAATTCTGTTGTAAGAAAGATCCCTACAAAGAGATAACAATGTTCTGTTAATCAACTTCTGTAAAAGCTAAGGGCTGGTTTTCAGTGTCCCGCCATCAAAGATGGAAGTAATCATTCAATAACTTAAGCCAAGCATCTCGCATTCGATAAAGATTGATATATAAACAACTTCGCAAAATATAGGCCTCTAAGGTATTTCAAACCGGTGTTACTTAGAGAACTTTCATCCGAATTTACAGAGCTTTGTTTGTAACAAGATGCTATTTTAGTGTACCTCTGAGGGACACCGATATGGTGAAGAAAAAAGTTTACAAAGGCTTTACTGATTGTAGCTTGTTTAATTTGCGTGTAACTGACCTTTTTTTTCATGCACTAATTTTCTTTTTTACTTTTATCACACGATAGAACCAATACAAGCTTAATTTTCTGGTATTGATTGCTCCGACTGTAACTTACAATACCCGCAAATCTTTCTGGTTGGCAAACTGTATGTCTGGTAGAAACGTAATGGCATTTGAAGACAAGTCTCTAAAATAATAGAAAAACAATAAGCTATATAGTATCGATAATGATATCAAACAACGTTAAATATTAATATTGAGCAATTATTGAATTCGACTTTCGTAGGATATGAAGAATTCTGCAGATCAAGGAGGGTGTTATCCACAGAGGCCGAAGGCCGCGGTGGATAGCACCCTCCGAGATCTGCAGAATTCTTCATATCCTACTAAGACGGATTCAATAATTGCTTTATAATTCATTCAAAATAGTTCCCCGCTCTTAAAGGAGTTTCGCCATTTCGCTCTTCTTTTTATGCTCACCAAAAATAACACAACCTCGTCCCCAGGTTTTCTGGGTCAACGGTTTTTATAATCTGCAGCGGGCTGCACTTTTGACGTCATTTTGACGTCATCAGTTCATTAATTTGCAGCGGACTGCACTTTTGACGTCATTGGCATGGTTTAATATTTGGTCAACAGCAGCTGTTTATGACGAATTATGCGTGTGGTTTTTACCAATCAGAAACGCAAAAATATTTTGAATGAATAACAATTTACATATTACTATATTCTTGTGCTTTCTTGCATTTTTTACTTTTCTCGTCTTTGTAGTTCGCAAGTCTAATAGCCAACGTCATGTTCTCTGAAATGGCCTTGCAGTATGGTTGACGTATAGTGACCTATACGATATCTTTTTGGGCAAAGGAGGGTAAAAAGCCCTGAAAAGAACTTGAACTCTAACTTAAAAACCGCTTACGCTATAGCCGCCAATTATTTTAAGGCTAGCATGTAGATAAAATCAACCTTTTTGGTGTCATTATCAATGAATGGTAAGTCATTTTTTTTAAATTCCATCTGTCCAACCTCTGTCATCAATATGTCCACTAAATTTGAGCCTATGCATATGACCACAGAATCTTACGATTTTTGTTTCCACTAACAATCGCAATGACTATTATGGCCGAATATACAGGTAGGCAGTGAGTCATCTTTAATCCACCATATTGCATTGTTATAAATATATTAGTCATTTAACAGCAGAAAAAAACGGAAACGGTTATGATTTATTTTTATAGTTCTAAGGGGACCGCAAATGTTTAAGCAAAGGCAAACAATATATGAAAAAATGATGGTACAAAAGGATAAAATTCTGGACCGGGTTGTTCGAAAGCCGGTTAACGCTAACCCAGGGTTAACCGTTAACTCAAGCATTATTTTTTCTTGTTTAAAAACGTTTTTCATCTCTAATGTTTGGTGCAGTTTGAGATTACTACAGCTCAAAACTGAAGGGCAAATAATATAAACAGAACACCTCACCAAAAAGTTACAAAACTGAAATCAAAATTCTCGCTAACCCTGGCTTAGCTTAATCGGGCTTTGAACAACCCGGCCCTGTACATTTTCAATACTCCATCATCGATTTTGACATAAACTACGCCTTTTCCTCAAATAAGTGTTAAATGCCGACCTCAATTTATAAACAGTTTGACTTGGAGTTATCAGTTTTGTTATATTAATTAAGTGAAATATACAATCTAACAAATCGTCTTCAGATATGCTGTCTTAATCAAAGGGAAAAACTCTGTTATACCTAACCCTATATAGCTTTGTTTCACGTACAGTTTGTCCAGTTTTGTCAGGTTAGCGAAACCCATAACAGGTAGATATGTAATAGCGTTTGAAGACAAATTTCTGTGAAAATCATCAAGTATGTTAAGTTACAGCAATTTTAAACACCTTTTAAAATTGACTTTTTTGCTATATTTTTTTTCGTTTTAGCACAACGAGACAGCCAACAACTTACAGAGTCTTCAGATTTATCAGGTTGGCAAACACCGTGTCTGGTAGAGACGTGATAGTATTTGAAGACAAGTCTCTGTAATATTACAAAATAAAAGAAGAATAGTTGCAGCGATGCTATCTAACAAAGTTTAATTTAGATAGCTATGTCGTGGTGCGCTGCCTCGCAAGGCCGATAGTCAACTGCCAAATTTACGAATGCGACTAGATAAAATCGATATTGATCCCAGTCTAGATTTACCCTTCTACACGGGCATCTACATCAGTCTATCTTTAACAATCTCATTGAGAAAGCTGTAAACAGAATATTTAAAAAAAAAATCATTGGCTTTTATCTGCTAAAAAGACTCAATGGAAGTTCTCGAAGACAAAAATAAAAATAAAAACACGTGCAAAAACTTTGGTAAATCAAAATTTAAATTAGGCAATCAAATCAACAGCTGGATGCGAAAGTAGAAGTAAAAATTACTCAACACACGACTAAGAGCGATTCAAACGCCTGTACAAAACATTTCTCGCTCAGTAACAGAACCCCCGCGAAAATGACATCATACATGTCAGTGAGTTCGTCCTTTTTATATATAACCAAAGATTTTTTAATGCTAATTTGAAAGCAAAACAGCAGCGACTACGAAGAGGCTATACAATGATTATAGGCGGTCCAAGCTCACGATTATTTATTTAATTTTAGTTTTTCTTAATAACGTCTAGCGAAACGTGACATACTGACGGCCGACATATATTATTTCAAAACGACTGAGTTAAAAAGGTCGAAAAGTCACTCTCGCCTTGCTGCATATGGAGGCGCTGTGCAACAAACATTTGAATTTATAATGGTTTGTATGGAAAAAACGGCAGTCGACTTTTAAGCTGAAATTGTGATGTTTTCGCAATAACATTGACTTACCTCAATGCCTTGTTGTCTTTTCTATTGTCATCTCTCTTCTCAGCTCGATCCGAGCTAAGCTAGTTGTGGATTTTTGGTTTTCCACTTCCGGAAGAAGTTAAGACTGGAGAGGCGATTCCTGACTGACCCTTTGCAAGTCCAGATAGCTAGCTCGATCGCTTCGGCTAAGAGCATTCTAGCGTACGCTATGGAGATGAATTAGGTTGGAATTTAACTGAAAAGAAAAGCTTAACCCTCTAATATTCTGCGTAGGAAATGGGGCGGCTACTATGCTTTCAATGAGTTTCTTTTCGCTTCGTGCTGCTTGCAGTCCGAGATCAAGTGTCCAACCCTAACTTCTTCTTAGGAGTGGAAAACCAAAAATACATAACACCCAAAAAGGCAAAGATGTAATCGCATTTTGAGGATAAATTCCAGGCATGGAATTATTTCAAAATCGTCCGTTTTCGTGAGTATCGACATTAATAAGTTATCCATCCCATTACTTAAGTTTGCCTCGCTTCACTTACAGATCTATAATATTTTCTAGGTTTGCAAACACTCCTTCTGATAGGGATGCAATGGCGTTGGAACGCAAGTCTCTGAAAAAAACATGCAGCTGTAAAATGATAAAGAGCGAATGCATTCTACACTCCTTTTTTCTTTCCAAGTCCTCAAAGAATTTAGCCCTATGTTATTAAATTTCCGGCTCTCCCGGTTTAATCGAAAGACCTCAGTTTAACGTTTATAGTTCCTATTTTGGTGTTCATGGGTAAAAGAGCTCAAACAGAAACTATACCAGCATGCTTGGCTAGCGCCTCGCCAGCGCCAACTGGACCTAAGCAATGTAAATCACAATAATTCGGACTTACAGTTTCCATAGGTTTGTGAGGTTAGGAAATATTCCAGCAGGAAGATGATTCAAGTTACCCGACAAAATTGAACTGAAAACCAAGTGTGTATAACTGGGATGATCAACCATGTTTTCTTATAACCTAGTTAATTTGATAATTTTCTGAATGATAAAACGAATGAAATAATAATACGTGAAAACAAAAGCTATACACCACCCATTCCCTCATTCCCGCCAAAAAACTCGAAAGGCACGGGTTAAATAGGATTAACAAAGATATAAAATAACAAAAAAATAATCTTTACATCACAAGGTATTCTTACATTTCTTTTGTAGTCGTAGACGCGCACATAGTAATGTCTCTGAGAGATGTTACATTATGACACTGTAGGACCCTGCCCCACAAAGATGAACATTTGACATCACAATCTAAGCGACAACAAATTGACGTTCTAATTAGCTTGTTACTCCGTGGTACAGAGTGTTGTCATGGTCATTGCCGTTGTCACTACCGATCATTATTGCTGATGGGAGTAAATATAGAGAAATCGATTTTGTGTTTCTGCTTTAAGGTGTTTTGATAAAGTTTCAGTTAGAGGCCTTTATTTTTCAATCGCCTTAAAAGTGTTTTTTTTTTTCTTGTCCGATCGCTATAAAATTTTCACCAGTAATTGGCGTTGGATTGCAATTTGTGAAAATGTAGTTTTAAACAAAATCGATATTACTATGACAACAATAAACAAACAAAATGGAAATTGATGAAAGCCCAATTTTGCGCAGTCTAGTCGACCCGCTACTAAGTATCCAAGACTAGGGTGTTAAAGTTTGGTGTTTAGCAAAGAACCTCCGTGAGAAGTAAAAAATTCTGTATGTTTGAATTCAAATAAAACGTAAATATATTTCAAACGTCTTATTTTCAATAGCCGTGATAAATTATTTGATAAAAAAGTTCAAAAGAATTTAAGTTAATCTTGAGTAGCTTCGGAAAGCTGCTTAATATCATATTTCGATGCTAGGAAAGTTTGGTGTATTTGCGTTCTTGTGATCTTAAAAACCAACCTGCTTTCTCAACACCCGTCTGAGTGCAACTGTATTCTAAATCTTGACTTTTAGCGCTCTTTTGTATATCTGTGAAACTACTCGAACGAATTTTTTCAAAATCAATGTGACGACTTTCTCTAGCAATTGTTCTGGCGAACTCTTGCCATTTCCTTTGCAAATACTTTCTTACCGCAGGCATCTAATTGAAAACACCAACCGAAGAAGAAAAACATGCGGCTTAATTTTGTACGAAATATTCTGCCACACTGATATGTACCAACCATGGAGGTGTGTACCGTGCAGATTAATTTGCAAACATTAGCATAACGTCAAAACAGTGAATTTGTAACGCTGATTTTTGGCGCGTTCGTAGGCTACTAGGTTCGTCTTGAAATTTCAAGGTGTTAAAGTGAATCAATCTTTATGAAAGTTTCAGACATTAGTACATACATTATGAAGATTATGGGATTTGGTTTTAAAAGTTTCATTCGAGTAGTTTCAGAGATATACAAAAAGAGCTAAAAGTCAAGATTTAGAATTAAGTTGCTCTGAGACAGGTGTTGAGAAAGCAGGTTGGTTTTCAAGATCGGAAGAACGAAAATACACCAAACTTTCCTAGCATCGAACTATGATGTTTAGCAACTTTCCGACGCTACTTAAGATTAACTTAAGTTATTTTGAACTTTTTATTAAATAATTCATCACGGCTATTGAAAGTACCAGGTTTGAAATATATTTACGTTTTATTTGAATTCAAACATACATAATTTTATTTTACTTCTCATGGAGGTTATTTGCTAAACACCAAACTTTAAGATCCTAGTGTCGGATTTTAGTAGCGGGTCTAGATTGCGCAAAATTGGGCTTTTATCAATTTCCATTTTGTTTGTTTATTGTTTTCATAGTTATATCGATTTTGCTTAAATCTCCATTTTCACAAGTTGCAATCCAACGCCAATTACTGGTGAAAATTTTAAAGCGATTGGACGAGGAAAAAAACATTTTTAAGACGATTGAAAAATATCGGTATGGGCTCTGAAAAACTATATCGAAACACCTAATCTGCAACAACCTGATAGCCCGTAACAGATCGGAAAACAAAACAAAAAACATACAGGATTCAGAGATTACGAAATAGCTTACCTGCATCGCACTCCACACCACCGAAGGGGACAGCACCCTACCCTCACCCCCTCCCAACCCCCCTCGAACTCCTTGCTTTATACCTTTGAGATTTTTCATCGTGCGAACGATTTAAATGGGCATCACTGATAATTTATTATTCATAAGATGGAAAGCTGATCTAGAAAGGGTCATCAACACACCCACCCTGAACAAAAATGCGTCTTACCTAGAACAACGTCTTTCTTCCCTTCAATCTTCGCTTTGCTACTTACACTAAATATAGCCGTGTCGGTATAGCACTCATCATTTAACTTTATCATACCTGACGGGGAAGAAGTGGGTTCAGAGAAAGCGAAGAAGCTAAACTTTAACAGGAATAAAGGGCCAATCATTTTTATGGTGCAAAAACAGTTTTCTGTCCACAATTCTTCAAAGCATTCCACCTGTACTACTGGGTCCTAATTTCTGCACAAAAAGAAAATAAAAAGAGAAAACCAATAGAGCTGTGCAATCATAGAAAACGAAGGACTGAGCGCTAAGGACGATTTACTGTTCTGATAAATTTAAATACGTTTATATGATATGATTATAAGCTAGTGAGAGGAAACAAAACTGACAAAAGTACAACGGTGTCATGATTCAATGTCGCATTAAAAAAAAACCCTAAACAAACGAATAGCATCAAGAGTCAGCAAAAAACGATGAGAATGTCACACATTGAGTTCTTTTCTTTTCATTTCATATTAGGAGCAATATGGCAGGACAACATAGATTTAGAGCTCGTTTGCACTTGTTTAATAAAAACTTCGCTCCTTTAATGGACGTTCCGTTAGATTAGCTCACTGTTTACCATCGCTTACGAGTTATTTGCTCTGCACCACCTCTTTAAAGTAAAAATCAATTGATAGGAAATCAAACAAAACAAAAAAAAACATTTCATCCAATGAGAAACAGCAAACGCAGTGAGCGATCACTAAGCTTTAGACAGAGCGGCTGTCACGGCCAGTAATTAAGCTTCTTGTTGAATCTTGGCTGCAAGACTTTTGTTAACCTCAGTTAGGGCAACATTAAGCCATCTGTTAGGCTTTTTGTACGTGCGTGGTAATTAGTAGAGTTATTTGGTCCCTTTCTTCTCTAATAGAAATGCAACATCGTTTACTCGCTGCTGTGAAGTGTGCGTATTTGCTATATCGCTTCTTTAAGTCATCTGTTGTTTAATTTTGATGTAGGCCTCCTTTTTTTCATACACAAATTTTCTACTAAAAACAATAAGAAATTAGATCTTTGCAGGGCTCTAGTTAATGTACGAGCCAAACGCTTATTTTTAAACTAATTTAGTTTGTTGCTGGCAAGTTTGAAGCAATTTGACTGAACCTAACTAACCCTCAAAAAAAAAAAAAAGATATTAATGATGTTAAAAAACAAAACAACAACACCTTGGCTAAATTACTCTTGCAGTCTTTACTTCGCCTCAATAAAACTCGCATCAAACTAAAAAAGTATAAAACCTAACGATGGGTGGCTTTCAGTTCATATATGTGTCAGCAGTAGGCCTTAAAACAGCTCATCGATCGCTGACTTTCTGTAGTTTCCGTGTTACCAAAAATCAAGAAGTCCCAACTTCGGGAAGCAACTTGTTGTCACCGGTACAAAAAAGAGGCGGGTGACTGGCAGGGGTATGTAAATCCACCGATTCGTGTCTTTTTTTCACCAAATCCGTCGATCTGCTAAAATCCCAAACCACTGCAACCCATGGAAACAAAGGTGTAAAAGTTCAACTTTCAACTGGTAAATAATGTGAATGCTATTGTTAAATTCGCGCAAATAGTGAAGAAGGCAACACATTTGATGACTGTAACACACTACAATTCTAATAACAGTTTCGCACCTGAGTTTAAATGAGTTTTGTCAGCGGTCTCAGAATCCGCCAAGAGACTCTATTTACCTCCCAAATCCACAATCCGTGCGCTTTTAAGGTCAAATCCGTCGATCTGAAAACTTATTGATACCTCTCAAAAAAGCAAATGATGGAACTTACCCTTTTATGCCGTCGGAACTGAAATAAATATCCAGTTTTGTCTGGAATTGAACTGAAAGTAGTCTGAAATACTAGCAAGCAATGAGAACAGAACAAAATAAGCGTCACATGTTCTGTTAAGAATTGGAACACTCTAATAACTTAAGTCTTCAGCCTCTAACATAATTGGCTATATTGTCATATTTCTTTTTTACCTAGTGCAAAGTGGAGCATTTCAAAGCAATCATTTCAGAATCACTGCTTGAATATTACAGACCACACCGGGTTTGTAAAGACAGCAGCGGGACCCCCTTTATTGAATGTTAAATTAAATTCACCCCTTGAATGACTGTTTCGCTGAATTATTGTCTCTTTCGAGTTATTTCTCTGGACCTCGTCTTAAAAAAACTGAGCCACCAGCCTGTTACTCCAATGACAATCCATAACACAGTACATGACTAGCCACGAAGCTTTGGGAACAGGGCAGTAAGCTTAGCTTAGCTTGGCTTAGCTTGTTGCCAGACGTCTGCCATGGTGGGCTATGACAACAGTAGGCCATCTGTTTGGCGTTTTTGCATCTGCACGTTAATTGGTACTGTTATGTGGCCCCTTTCGTTTTTAGAAGCGATGACAGCATCATTTACCCGCTGCTGTGCAATGGACGTGTTTGTCATAATATGACTTCTTGAACTCAGATATCGATTTCAATTTATTTTGTCGCAGGCTTCTTAATTTCTTCGTCGATTGCTATCTATTAAAAACTAAAAGCTATCAAATGTCGGCCTGTTTTTGATTGTTATGCTAATCAAAAGCATTTTGGTGGAATAATTTAGTGTGGTGCTGGCGAGATTTCTTCTTCTTTAACATTGAACGAGACTGAGTAAACCTCAATTGCAATGTAAAAATATTCGGGCGCGCTTTCCACTTAACTCAACGCATACAACATAGCAAAGAAATTGATAAAATTAATTTAGCAGTCTATAATAAAATTCTGAGAAATAAAATGGGAACTGATAAAAATAAAACTAAGGAAATGTGGTTCAAACTTACATCTGTGTCGAAAGTCTCCAAACAGCACAGCGATGTCTAATTTTCCAACACTTGCACGTCGCAAATCGAGCTATACCGACCGCAAACTAATCATTTTACAGCCTGATGGTTACACGCGACAAACTCCTAAAGAAACATGCCAATCTCTGAAGACAGACGACCTGAATGATACTCATGCTCAGTTAGATTTATTTTAGTGAACACCTGTTTCAGTTTTTCGAGCTTTCCTCAAAGGAATAGGTATATGTAATCGCATGGGGCCGAGGGCAATTAAGGATTAATTTCACGAGTATTTTCAAAGTTTTCACAAATTTGTCCGAGTCGCGAAGCGACGAGGGCAATTTGGAAAACTTTGAAAATACAAGTGAAATTAGTCCTTAATTGCCCTCGGTCACATGCGATTACTTGTTTATCACATCAAGGGCAAAATTTTGTACAAAGGTTCAAGGTCTTGCCGTCGCGTAAACAGGTTTGCCGGTTGTCATTATTTAACAGGCTAGCAGTAACACGGGGAAAGCCTTCTATAATAGTAAGCAAAACACAGCAACTTGGTTCAATTCACTCAAAGCCATTTCTTTACAAACAAAACTATAAGCAATCTAATTTTATTCACCTGTTTTGCGAAGCTTGCAACGGCGTGAACTACTTGTTCTTCGATCGATGATAGACGTAAACAAGTGTCCAAACGAGCTCTAATAACTTCTTGAATCCAAAACTGTCCTTTCTACTGTGAAAACTTCACGTACCAACAGAATTTGCGCTGTTTTTACGCCGAGAAAGTGAGCTGTAATACTAATAAGGCGAAGCAAAACGAAGAAATTAACTCTCAGTTTGGCGGCCATGAAGTTCTGTAATTCTATGTTTCGTGCAACACCAGCCGTCTCCACTCAAACGTTTTTCAGGCTTCGAATCAATGCATTTTTAGTCGGAAAAATCATTTTGCTTTTCCACCAAAAGACTGCGCTTTGTTGCATGTTGATTCTCTTTCACGTTAAGATGAAATAAACGTGTTTAGATCAAACTCAGAAGCGATGCGTTTCTGAAATTTCTTTTCAAAATCCGTTTGAAGCGGGAAACCAACTCAATGCAGGCGTGCTCAGCTAATCAGCATCAAGTAATTTTGCCCGGGGCAATTACAAAAATTAAGAAAAAATTCCCTCTGTCTCAGCCAATCAGCATTCAGTAATTTTGCCCCGTATGTGATAATAAGAGTAATATTAAAATGTCAAAACGGTGACAACTTCTCAAGTAATACAGACTGGTGTTGACTGAGAACTTTTACAGAACAGAAATACCATGACAATACTACCTTCACTGCAGGTTATAGTTTTGTTTTAGTTCTATTTGACTGTTCTTCTTGGCCTCTTATTACCATATCATTTATTCCAAGTTTTGCATGAGGCAATAAATACTTGATGATGTGATAAACAGAATCAATTGGTATTAATATTTAGTATGCACCTGTTTTCTAATTTTCCCTTTTCAAAAGAGTGGAGAAGACTATGCAATAAGGTTAAATTATAGTTACAGAAGGTGAGATAAGAAAAAAGCGCCAGAACTATATCTGGTTTGTTTTTTCACAATCCTTTTAGTGGTGATCACGTGCCAGTTATGACATTATGACAAGGTGAAAATAAGGATTGATTGAGTAACTTAATAATGGTAATATATTGCCAATATTGTAACAGAACTTTATACAAGTTATCGCTTGATAAACAGAGGAAAGGGCTGAGAGCCACCTTATAAGTCTTCTTGTTAATCACATTTTACTCAGCTCTCGAGTGAATAAAGTATTTAGGAATAAAGGAAAAAAAGCGTGTCCGTTAAATATTAAGATGATTTCCGCAGAACATTCGAGCAATAATGGCCAAAATTAAGTTACAAAAAAACGTCATAGCATAGTAATATTTTTAAGAAAGGTAAGAAGATCTTATCGAGATTTAAGCTCTCTAGCTGACCCCGCGGAGGAAAATAGAACGTGAAGTTATACATATTTCAGTTAGAAAGGACGTATCGCGTTAGTTGAAAACACAGAGACACACGCATGAAGCCTTCTTGCCAGGTTTGACATTAAATTTCTCTAGAATGCTTGACGATTTCATCGCGGGGTCACTTAGAGAAATGAACTACAGAGAGAGGTTTTAAATAATATTCAAAGAGTTAATATTGTGCGAGTAGATTTTTCGTTTAGGACATCAGCTGACTGGAATCGTTTGTGTTCCTTGCGTGACGGTCGTTGTATCGCTGTAAACGGCATCTTGATGAGTTTCTCCCAGTGTCCTCGCCATTTTAATACTTTCGTGTTCAGCTTCCTCTAGAGTGATATCAATAGTTCCACTGTTTTTCACGGCAGACAATATGCTAGGCTTTTCAATTCGTCCTATTTGCAGCTGGTTCTGAAGAACGTTTTCTCTTTCTAATCCGCCTAACTCTTCCTGCAAATCGTTGAGAGGAACAACTTGAATTAAAGGCAGACAGCATGAAAAGGACCAATGCGGATTTTTGCGCCAATCTTCAATAAAGCGATATAGGAATACTACGTACTGACCTGAAACCATCGAGAAATTGAGGTGTTTGGCATAAAGTCCAAGGTCAAAAGAAGTGCCATAAGTAATATCTTATAATGCAATTTTTTTTTTAAGAGGAAATCAAAGGAAAGGAATATTTAAGAAATCTTGAAACACTGGAGCTCGGTGCCATTGAACGAATACAGATTTTAAACTCTTTCTTTATAAATAAAGGTTTCTATCCATCAAGAGGTGTGGCTGTGACTCTAAAATAGAGCCGACATTTAGTAACGGCCTGTCAGCATTGTATAAAACCAAAACTTTATCATAGAAAAACCAATTCTCACGGACTGAGCAAACAATCGACTCATGATTGCTAAATGTTTCCCTGATATACAGCTGAGCTGTAGGAAAATTCACAAATTTTGGTCACTGTAAGCGGAATACTATTTAAAGCTGATTTCCAGTCCGTACTGCGCAGTCTCAGCGGTCTAATGTTTGTGAGGCTCACAAACATTAGAGGCAAATCGATGTTATTCGTTACGAACTGCTTACCTTATCTTCGAGGCGCATTTAAATTCTTTCTCCAATAGTTTCCTTGAGTTTTACAGCTTTGAAGTTTTTTCATCAAGTGATATCAGAAAGAATGAAGCATAAAGCTTCGCATCGGAAAATGGCGGTTGACATGAAACTTTGAATTTACTTCATGTAAGTAGATGCGAAATGCTACATTTTGTGACGTCTTACATGAAACAAAACAGAATTCGTAAACAAACTCTCGAGAGTGCGCAGAACGGACTGGAAATCATCTTTAAGTTGGAAGCGGTTAAGAACAGCGTTGGCTCTGTTAACCCCTCCCAGACTAAATAGGGTTAAAACTACAAAATTGGAATAAGGGGGATTGAGGACGCAGTTAGGAGGTTTTCATTGGCTTAACCAAGGCGGTATATGGCCAGTTTACCATGTTCTACAAATGTTCTTAGCTTACACTAATTATTTTTGTGGGGTTGGGAGGAGGATCAAATTTGTTTCAGGGGGCCTTTTATTTTGTAAAAAATGCCTTTGCACTTGCGCTTATTTGATATGATATGATATGATATGATATGATATGATATGATATGATATGATATGATATGATATGATATGATATGATATGATATGATATGATATGATATGATATGATATGATATGATATGATATGATATGATATGATATGATATGATATGATATGATATGATATGATATGATATGATATGATATGATATGATATGATTATAGCCAAAGTAGGGGGTAGCCGTATCTAACAATTTGAGTGGAATAATTGTTAAGTATGAATAGAGGAGGGTATTGATCTATCTCATCATTTCAATTGCTTTTTACTGTTGTCGAATTCTGCAACTCATCAAGCACCCTCCCCCATGGCCCGATCCCCTCTTTTAATACCCCTTATTACGGTTTTCGACGTCATTTTGACGGGTAGGCAAAGCAGTCAGAAATTACAGTGTTTGTATGGGAATCCGATGGCAAATAACTTTTTTGAATTTCTTACAATTTGTGAATCGAAGCATAGAAGTATTACGTAGAAGATTGTATTCCCCAAATTTAAAGGATGTAGCCTGCCTAGAAGACGCTCACTTAATCTTTATAATTCTCCATACATTTGTCTGTATATTGTTTCCGCGAACCGCGTCTAGACGTCCGTCTAACCAGCCAAATTTTACAGACAATTGTATGGCAAGTTAAAAAAAAATTAACTGAGCGTCTTCTTTATAAGCAACATCCTCCAAACTTGCTGAAGTTTTCTACCTTGCATTTTAACTTTGCGATTCACAAATTTTGTAAAATTAGGTTTTGGCAAAAGTCATTTCCCATAGGACTCCCATATAAACACTGTAATTTCTTATTGCTTTGCCTACTCGTCAAGATGGCGTCGAAAACAGTGATAAGGCCTAGTGAGTAAACGTATGTTAATCTCCAAAGCTCCATATTGATCCCAATATTTTCAACACATTTATCTTACCTACAAGTGGGACAATAACCAAAGTATTTGCTCCAAATATCAAAATCTTGAATAAAACCGCGCCCATGTTTGTGTCGACTGACGTTGATATGTTTTCCGCGGGAATTCTACTCACAGCTCCAACTCCAAGGTTGAAAACAGTAACAGCAAGAGAAGTTGCCATTAATCTGTTCTCTGTCAATTCTCGTATGGGTTTGATCCATGAGAAGAGCATTCTGTACATACCAGCAATAACCCATGCCAAACCAATGTAGGAACTGCTCTCTTCTCCTACAAGAATCAGCCCAGGTGTAAGGATTACTTTTAACGCGCAACCGCTAAAAAAAAAGCCCATTTTAAAAGCCTGCTGACGCGTAAACAAGCACGGTGACCCCGTTTTTTATTGCATTTTTATAATGTTCATATCATGAATGTTCATTACGCCAGGTTTTAAAAAAAAGTTTGATAGTAGAACAATTTCAAGGGAATTACCTTAAACTTGAATAAATTCGCATGCAACCATTTCCCATAAAATAGTAACTAATGGTACTCCCATCTGCTGAGAATTGCTGCGCCGGTTTAAATGCTGCGATCGTTTGGCCGGGTCTTTATGTTTCAACCCTTAGCGGGCTTCTTCTGTGAAATGTAAATCTTAATGAAGATGGACTAAGTGGCTTAAGCTATTTGCAATGATATTTATCTTTTCGTTCTGTTGAGATAAACAGCGTGTTGTAATAAATTACCTTAGATGATATTGCATGGTGTTTGTATTAATTTACAAATTGCTTCCAGTCAAAGTACATGTTCTATATTTTTTAACTTTTCTTGATTTTAATTATGAAATGTAGTTTTCTGGGGTGATTGTGTTATAGTATGCCTGTAAAATAAGCTTTGGACATGTGCCTGTTGTAAAGTCTAAGCTACTTCACGAATAACTACAATGGTGGACAATATTCCTTGGGACACTTGTGAAATTGCATTAATTTTCTGTGTTTTTTAAAACGGAGTTGTTAAAAAAGCACTGTTTTTTTTCCGTTTCAAAATGCGTTGCTCCCCCCCCCCCCCCCCCCCCCGCCCCTCCATTCCTATACAATGTTGAAACTCTAGAGAAATAGCGTGTAAATGTGTCCAACATTGTAGGGGGGATGGGGGAAGGGGCTGAACAAGTGTAGATGAATTCGCGCCTGACTGTTTGTTTGGCGCGTGTGAAAAATCGCCGCAAATGTAAATTTGTCCCAAGACTTTTGTCCATGATTGTAGATTCAAATGAAATAATAGCATAAACTCTTTGCCATGTTGTTTTCCAGCTTTGTACCATGTAAATTAGATTTTTTTTCTGTAATTTGAAACTTGCCAATCTATCGAAGCTTAGAAGGAACTCAAAAGCATTAAAATAATACTCTTTCTACTACATGAACTGTTCAGATAGACGTCAAATTCCCCGAAATAAGTTACTTTCTTTAACGAACATGACAGCTCTCTCGGCCATCATGTTAATGTTTTGACACGCAAAAGCTTAGAGCTTAAAGCCCAAAACCAAGAACCCATTCGGAGCGAAAATTTGTGTCAACATTACTTTTCAGCTCCTCTGAGACACCATGAAAGTCAATCTCAGGAGGATCAATAGTTTTGCGGTTTACGTTTGATTTCTAGTGACGTCATGTGAAAACCCCCGGTATGCTGCATATCTGTTAGCTAATAATTAGAAACCATGCATGTAAATCATCATCCACTGAAGCACCGACGGAGATGATCATAGAGCCTTTGATTATTATTGAATTTCAATTATCAGAATAGAGAGCAACTTAACCACCTTAAATTTTCGCACTATAATGAGGACTCCAATACAATATTTTTTGTCAACATATTAACCCTCGGACGTACATGTGGGTGGTGGACGTGTTGTTTTTTTAATTTTCTGCAAAAAAAATTGACATGTTACTTGTGTGTCTGTCATTTTGAAGTTGTCATGGCAACTGCAAATTTTATGTAGATTTCGCCAAAAATCGTCATTTTAGACATAATTCTGTGGCTTTTTTTTTCAGTTTTCTTCATCATATTTCAGACATTTCACAAGCATTATGGCTTGAATCTAAATTACTTTCCGTTTTTTCCCCTCGTTTTTTTAAGGAGATAGCAAATGCGGCATGGTGGATCCGAGCTAGATTGCGGATCAAATTGCATCATTTGTCGCCAAGTGACGTCATAGCCAACAAAAATAATATCGATATTAGAGCAAGCTCGGAGCTGTCTAATCAAAGCAATCTTTCTTTCGTTTTGGCTTAACAAAATGAAAACCCAAGGGTTCCGTTTTGTACCTCGCTGGGGCCGGATATGATTTAGCTTGTACGTCCGAGGCAGAGGCGAGGCAGGAGACTATTGAAATGTTTGTATATACATCGTCCGAGGAAAGATGACGTCAGCTCCAGTCTAAACTGCGCTTCGCTGCTCTTTTCACAAATTAAGAAATGTCGACTAGTCAAGAATTCCTTGCATTTGCAAATCATCATTTTGGTGCCATTTTCATAGAAAGTGAGGGTAGAAAGATGTTGCAAGAACATTTTTTCGACTTTTTAAGCAAAACTTTCGGGAAAGAGGACATTTTAAAATTGTTTTGAAGGAAAATAAGGGAGAGCCTTTTATCATCGAATGAAAGATTTTATACATTTGCAAAACTGGCGTTGTTCCGACTTTTAGTTCTTGTTGTTCTTGATTCAGTCATGGCAATAAGTGCAGTAGTCTATAATGTTAACAACAACCTGGATGAAGTAATGCTGGCCCCATATTTTGCATTGTGTAATACAGTGAACATAATTACCAGTAGCCCGTTAGCTCTGAAAGTCACTGTCACCACAGCTATTGATGCTCTTGACTCATGTTTACCTAAGGCCTTCGACAATTACTTTACATTTATATCATCTAGACTGACATAACTATAATGCTAGGCTAGTATCGAGGTCAACATATTATATTGATTAGGTAAGAACTAATTATGGCAAATTCCATCTACATTTCTCTGGTCCTTCTATCTGGAACAACTTGGATGGAGAGATAAAAAATTTATCATCGTGATCATCGCAGTAAATTTTCCAATTTAAGCAATTGGAAAGAAGAAGCCGGAAAAATCAGGGCTTCAACGGGATTCGAACCCGTGAAGCCCTGATTTTTTCAGGCTTCTTCTTTCTGATTGCTTAAATTGGAAAATCTACTGCGATGATCACTCTTCACGTTCATCTACATCCACAGTACAAGTATGAATTATTTCATATATACTTCACATCACTTCACTGTACGGGAAAATATGAACTCAATAAATTGACCTCGCTCCCAATGTGTGGCTTCATAGCTCAGTTGGTAGTGCATCGCACCGGTATTCGCGGAGGTCACGGGTTCGAATCCCGTTGAAGCCCTGATTTTTTCAGGCTTCTTCTTTCCAGTTGCTTAAATTGGAAAATTTACTGCGATGATCAATCTTCATCTACATCCGCAGTACAAATATGAATGATTTCATATATATTTCACATCACTTCACTGTACGGGAAACTGTGAACTCAATAAATTGACCTCGCTCCCAATGTGTAGCTTCATAGCTCGGTGGGTAGAGCATCGCACCGGTATTCGCGGAGGTCACGGGTTCGAATCCTGTTGAAGCCCTGATATTTTCAGGCTTCTTCCATCCAATTGCTTAAATGGAAAAATTTACTGCGATGATCACTCTTCGCGTTCATCTACATCCGCAGTACAAATACGAATTATTTCATATATACTTCACAAAAAATTTATCTTTGCGTTTATTTAAACAAAACTTGACTAAGAAATTCCTAAGTTCTTATGTTTAATGCTAGCTTAGTATTATTCATAAGCATTTTTCTTCAAGCTATTGTCGCCCTTAAATTTGCGAAAATTTAAGGTGGCTCTAAACTCCATGTACAGAATTTTTTTTAAAACGTTGCCAAAAGTTGCATCTTATTCTGCGTATCAAAATTATATAATTAGAAAAAAATTTCACGGTGCCGTTTTTGAAATATAAGCGCTAAAAGCTGAAATTAAGAGTGTTTTTAGCAGGTCAAAGTGTTGCTATGGTAACCTATTGTGTCACGAAAATAATACTAAAGTGTTCACCGGTGATTGGGCAGTTTTTTGATTCCATGATTGTAGCATCAATTGATAAACTGTTATAAGCCACCTTAAATTTCTTAAATGTGAGCATTACTCGACACTAGTCACACAGTTGTCCTAGTTAGGCGAGCCCAGCTGCTAAGGGCTGTCATTATGGGTTGTAATCCTGAACCAGTGCAAGATGAAACAACTCACCCACCTGAATTGTCTGGCCTTAGAGGCAGGTTTGCAATCTTCACGTAAATGGTTAGCTAAATTTTACAATAAAATAAGTCAAAATTTAGCTCGGCCAGGGAAACTCAGTGGAAGGGTTCTCTCGGGTACACATTAGAACATATAAACCAAGCCCCTAAAGGTCTTTCTGAAAACATGCATACCTCGAAAAGGGAATCACGTGAAAGGTTAATCGCGCTCAAAAGCATCACGTGAAAAGTGATCACGCAAAAAGGCACTTACAAAATTACATGGAATCTGGGGCTTACTCCCGGGGTGAGGGAGGAGGGGGTACTCCCGAGAATTTTGGATAGGGGTGTGCCGCGAAGGTTTTTGAATCCTAACCCTACTTAAGGACTAATGCCCTTTTTAAGGCTCAGAGTGATACCCTTTTTAAGGCTCAAAGATTCATTTAGGTGGGCATTTTCACACTTCAGTACTAGATAATACAATTTAGCCTTCCCTGTCTAAGGACCAAACCAGGAACACAGCAACAAAAGGGTAAAAAGATACCCTATTTAAGGACCGAGAACCTAAAAAACCATACCCTATTCTGCAGCACGTACCTATATAACCCATATATGGGAGTACCTCACCCTCCCCCCCCCCCCCCCTCCCACGGGGGCTTACTTTTCCTACTCGTTTCTTGTAAGATAACAGCCTCCTTAAAATGGTATTTGAACGAGACCTTCAATCTTTGTCCCCTCGCGAGGTCTTAATTCAGTACTTGAGGCGAGTCTTCAGAGAGTTTATAGAGACGTTAAGAACCGACGACGGCGGTTGTCTACGACGGCGACTTTAAGTTGAAAATAATTGCCTGCGCATTTCCGGTAGTCGTCGGTAGTGTTTGCCGTTTTGTCTAAAGCATGAGTATTTTTTTTTTTTTTTCTTATTTTAAGGCATTTCAAAGGAAATTATCGATTTTTTCTTTCTTGTGACAAATGTAAATGATTGTAGAACTCAAGAAGGGCGAAAACTGGCCGATTTAAGTTTCTTTATCTTTATAAACAATTTCGAAGTTCGTGACTCAAATGTGATCAAATCGAGACGAGTTCAAAGAAGACAGTTTAGTAAGCTTTCCCTATCAATGAATATTAAAACTAAACCAGAAATATAATCTAGATAATTTACTTGAGTTTGTCGGGAAAAGTTTGCTTAAGCTAGATATTATTGTTGGTTTTCAGATCAAACATAGAGTGGACGGGGGAACACGACAACTGCTTGTGTCAAAAACTTTTAGTACAGAAAGGAAGCTAGGACAAAATTGCAAACAATCTGAACGGCCTTTTAAATCATTAAGCCGTGCTGTGATAGAAAGATACACACTGCTGAGTGAGAAATTTAAAGCAAAGATAAAAGACGAAGAAGGGGCAGCGGAATTGAATGCAGGTGAAGACGCCGTGGAAAACGATAAGAAGAAAGTTGACAACGCAAAAGTAGTGGAAATGACAAACAGAGCTCTAGAAATGGTGGAATAGAGAATTAACTCTGAAGTGTAAATTTTCCTTATTTAACCCATAAATAACCCACTGGGCGTTAGCCCTAGTAAAGGGAATCAGGGAACCACACGAGGTAAAGAAAAAATCTTTGAACCTCGGTGGGAATCGAACCCACGACCTCCGGATTAGATTTACCGTTACTCTGTTGACTGAGCTACGATGCCGGACAGAGAAAGTCGGGGACCGTTAAGATGGTGAATCGCGGCGAAGAGAAAGTAAGGGTAAATATGAATGTTGTGCCGCGTAGAACTAAAAACACAAATAGTGGAACAGAGAATTGACTCTGAAGTGTAGATTTAAGTGCTTATTTGATCCATGAATAACCCACTGGGAGTGAGCCCTAGTAAGGGGAATCAGGGAACCACACGAGGTAAAGAAAAAATCTTTTGACCTCAGTGGGAATCAAACCCACGAGCTCAAGAAAGCCTGGGTGGAACACAGAAAAGGCAGCGCAATTAAGAGGAGGAGAATGTAAAAGCAAAGCAAAAGAATCAAAAAAGTGGAGGTGACACAACTGCAATGATCTCGTCCAGATCTAAAAAAAAAGGAAATATTGCAGCTGCACAAGCAACGAGTTCCACTAAGGGTAAACTGGAAGATCAGTCTAGAAAACAACATCAGAATATGATGAAAATCTCAGTGGAACAAACCAAGCAGCAACAGGTTTTCAGCAGATGTTTTTCTTAATGCAAAAGAAGCAGTCTCAAATAATTATGAAGCTTCTTAGAAACAAAATTATCTACGGTTGGTTTGCATGGTACTGTTCATGATATCTTTACTTTTGCTGTGAACACTTAAGCATTTAAATGGTTTTATAGGGAAAGTTTATATTTCATGTTGTTTGTTTTTCTACCTTAGGTTGTATCAGACTTAAAACAAACGGTTGAACTTCAATTATTTTATTATTATGTTACACATATTTTGATCACTTTATTGGGAGCTAAACTACACTTCAAAATAATGCCAAGTATGGTTATCATATTGAAAAAAATTTGTTTTGGCAATATGATAAGGGACCTAAAGGTAGACACACAGGGGATAGGCGGGGTTATCATACAGGGCCATTGGTTCTCTTGTTGTAGAGAAGACATGCCGCTCCCGGATCGCGAAGTAGAACAGAATCAGAAAGCATGCTTGATTTAAGCCTTGTACACTCTTAGAGAGATCAAACAAATCGGTCTTTTTGTTAGCTGAGGTTCTGATATAACGTTTTCAAACTCCCCTCCCATCGCACCTCCCCCCCCCCCCCCGGGCAAAAACAAAAACAAAAACGAAACAAAACAATTACCATTAAGGCAATAGACTGGAACTTGAGACCGTACACTCACTTATGACCATTATAAACGATCCGCTGATTTTCTTTTGGTGGGAGGCGCGGTGGCCTCATGGTTAGTGCGCCCTGGCCGGGGACATTGTGTTGTGTTCTTGGGCAAGACACTTTACTCTCACAGTGCCTCTCTCCACCCACGAGTATAAATGAGTACCGGGGAATTTAATGCTAGGGTGTAACCCTGTGATGGACTAGCATCCCATCCAGGGGGGAGTAGAAATACTCCCAGTCGCTTCATGCTACAGAAACCGGGATAAGCTCCGGCCTGATGAGCCACTAGTCTCGTATGCAGACATAACCTTACCTTACCGCTGATTTTCATCAGGTCGACAAGTTGGCCTCACTGTTCCGTCTATAAAACTAAAGCAATTGTGTAATGGACTTCCTTTTAATTGAATCGCCTGGGCATAGCTTTCAAGAAGTAGAGGATTCAGCAGTGTATTGTCCAAACACTCCATAGCAGTCGTATGGGAAATCTGAGTTTTTTTTTAGGACATCCTATAGGAGAAGAAATTCGTCCTCGGAAATATCGTCGTCATCAAAACTTTCTAGGAGAAGGCCCAGGGGGTGTGGGGTACTCCCTTATATGGGCTATATAGGTATGTGCGGCCCCTTCACAGATTATGTTTACGGTAATTTAAAATCGGTCTGAACTACGGATCTAATTATAACGCAAGTCTGAAACAGGATTTTGATGTGAGGGTCGGGTCATAAATTGGGTTTCGAATTTTTGGTCAGGCCATAAATAGGGTAGGGAACATCGCAGATTTTGGTCATAAATAGGGTAAGGGTTTTGGGAAGCGTACCGCACAGCCTCCACCCAATCCCCCCCCCCCCCCCCCCCACCCTCGGGGAGAAGGTTACGTATGTCTCTAAAGGATATCATCCTAATATCATTAAATTTTCACGAGAAAAAACCGAAAGCCTATTACGAAGCCGTCCGCGTACAAGTGTTCCTAAGGTTGAATTTGTCTCCACTCCACAACAAATAACAACACAGCATCGCTGAACCAAATAAGTTTATTTTGGGACGGCCTGGCGAGAACCAACCCGAACAGTGTATAGCACAAACAATTTACAACTTACGTGACTTAACCTAGAAAAGCAAGCAAGGATAAAGCAATCTCCACACTTACATTTGTTAGTGCCAATAGGGCTGGTGAGTTACAACACTCTTTATTACTGAATAAACCAAACATTTGGCCTATTTCTACTGATAAGCACTCGGCAGTCTTGGTACCAGTTAGGCTGGAGGACTTCAGCTCCGACATTGCATTTGACTATAAGATAAACATGCCATCTTGGTCTGCTTCTCTAAAAGAGTACTCGTTACAATCTTTGTGCCAGTTAGGTTGGGTAACACCAACTCCGACATTTCATTAAACTATAATATAAACGGGCCATCTTGGCCTACATCCCCATATCAGCTCTTAAGCTTTATGTCATTTAGGTTGCCTGTCAGGCTGGAGAACATCAACTCCGACATAACATCATGACTTAACCTAGAAAAGCTAGCAGAGACAAAGCAATCTCCACAATTATAAGTCATTTGCTAGTGCCAGTAGGGCTGGTAAGCTACAGCACTCTTATTACTGAATACACAAAATACTTCGCCTTTTCTACGGATAAGCACTCAGCAGTCTTGATACCATTTAGGTTGGAGGACATCAGCTTCGACATTGCATTCGACTGTAAGATAAACATGTCATCTTGGTCTACTTTCCCAAAATATTTCTCATTACAGGCTTTGTACCAGTTAGGGTAACATCAACTCCGACATAACATCAGACTATAATATAAACACTCAGGCAATCTTGGCCTTCATCCCCATATCAGCTCTCAAGCTTTGAGCCAGTTACACTGCCAGTTAGGTTGGGGAACATCAACTCAGACATTACATCAAACTTTAACATAAGCAGGCCATCTTGGCCTACATCCCCATATCAGCTCTCAAGCTTTGTGCCAGTTAGGCTACCAGTTAGGCTGGGGGACATCAACTCCTATGTACAATGTAAATAAATTACAATATAAACCTAAGGTACAAAAAAAGAGAAGAAAACGAGCAAAAAAAACGTAGAAAAAGTAGAGCTGAGCAACCGCTTACAAAGCAAATGCGGTTTGAACGGAGGCCAGAAAAAACCTGCCACAAAAAAACCCTGTGGGGAAAAAATGTGCAGGAAATCTGGGTAGGAACCATGGCTCGAGCTCCAAGCGATTTGAAGCCGATCTTACGAAGGCTTTACCAAAATAAATTAGAACAGCCGATCCTTTTGATTTAGGGATTGACCATCTCTTCCCCACTGAGCCCGCGAGGAAAAAAAAAGAAAAAGAAAGAAGAATAACAGCGCTTTGCATGCCTCGATGTTAGAAAGCTAGACGACCTCGTCGAGGGAGCTTAAAGTGCCTATGGAATGAAATTTTAGCTCCCTTTTTTCTTCCAGAAAATTGAAGTCTATGTTGCACTGATTCATAATTTTTTAATTTAAGCTCTGGTCCGGCGCGCAAAATGATTTTTCTATTCCTCAAAAGTTGGCAAAAAATTCAATTGTCGTTTTCCGAGGCCTAGAACTAGTGACGTCATAAGGTGTGTAAATTTCGATTACTTCACTTTGAGTCAGTGTATTTCCTACAAAGTTAGCACTCAATGAGCCGTCTTTTTGGCGGTTTTATTCAGTGGAACATGTCCTAAGATGATGAATTATCCAGCTACACATCATCTTCATGTGATGTTGAGCCGCTGCTGTTAACGGTCGAAGGGGAAGGCTATTTTAATTCGATCGTTTGAACAGCGCTATTGCTATCGAGTCGGGTCGTGGAAGAAAGTGACATGACGGAGTAAGACGAGGACGACGAAGATGGTATACGCTTTGTGACCTTAGAATCTCGATTCGATAACAAGGAAACAGTCTTAAATTGGTAAACTATAGATCTGTCATACCTTCAATCTAAGAAAATGGTGAAAGCGCTGTTTGCTTTGGCAAAATATTTAACCATGGCCGGGTTGTTCAAAGCCCGATTAAGCTAACCCAGGGTTAGCGAGAATTTTGATTTTAGTTTTATAACTTTTTGGTGAGGTGTTCTGTTTCTACTGTTTGCCCTTCAGTTTTCAGCTGTAGTAATCTCAAACTACACCAAACATTAGAGCTTAAAACCATTTTTAAACAAGAAAACATAATACTTCAGTTAACCTTTAACCCTGGTTAACATTAACCGGCTTTCGAACAACCCGGCCCACATGATTTTTTAAAACCACTTGGGTCGCGGTTGTGTTGTTTCAACCAAATACATGTTCTAGTTGCTTCAAAAAGTATGTCCTTTTTCTGCTTGGAGGGGAGAATATACATAATTACTTTTTTAAATCCATTGCCAGTTCTTATTATTTTATTTATTAAATCCATCACCATTTCTCGTTGCGTTGAGGATAGTTCGGGAGATTCTCTCGTTCACACGCTCGTTCATGATAAATACTCGCCCGCTCTTTGGGTGTCTCGAGAACTCAGACCGAAAAGTGAAACAATTCCCTATTTTACCGCGGATTGCTTCAAGTCGTCTTGTTTACTCTTCGTCGATACAATGTCCTATATTTGAATGTGTCTGGTTCTGCAACGTGACTCCTGATTTGTATCGCGAAAACTGTCACGCAACGGCCATCGCGCTAACCCGAACCGCTTAGCTCGAATGGCTTTTAAATCATCTTCAGTAAAACAAAATATAAAGAAATAAATATAATCAGAATAAACTAGCACGTACTGTTGTCCTTGAAGTCTTTAATACCATTGCATTAAAATACTGAACACTTGACCGTTTTAGTCACTGGTTAATAAAAAAAAAAAAAAAAAGAAAATGTTGGAAGGCGACGATCCCGGGAGCCATAGGTCAAAGACCGACTTGGACTTGGAAAGCTTGTGAAACGGAGTGTCTGTCGGTGAGTCAGCGAGTCAGCAAGTCAGTGAGTTCGCGAGTAAGTCAGTCAGTCAGTCAGTCAGTCAGTCAGTCAGTCAGTCAGTGACTATAGCAAGTGTTTAGTTAGCTCTTACATTTTGCTTTCGCGCCATCTACTTTGTATGACTATTTCAGTGATCAAAATCGAGCATAGTTCTGTCTGGGTTCCTTGATGGCGTCTTATATAGGTATCTTGATCATTTTCGTCTTTTACTTTCACAATCTTGTCATAATAATGATCACCTTTCTCAAGAAAGGCATCGATTGCTACACTGCTTTTCACGGCAGACAGGATGCCAAGCGTTCCAATTTCTCCAGTCTGGTTTGGAAAAGCGTTGGCGTCAGTGAATCATCGTAATTCTTCCTGCAAATCGTTGAGAGGAAGAAGTAAAGCCAGGCAGCATGAAAAGGACCAACGTGGATTTTTGCGCCATTCTTTGATGTAGCGATACAGATATACTGCGTACTGAGCTGAAATTAATGAGAATTTAAGGAGTTTGAAATAACAGGGAGTTTTAGCAAACCACGACGGCGACGGCAACGAGAGCTTCACCAAACAAAAGGTTTAATGAGCAGAACAATAGCTGTGCACGTGCGTTTTGAATCTTGGTACATTTCTTTGCCGTCCTCTACAAATTAACGACGTGAAATGACCAAGTGCTACGTAGTTTGGAGAGCGCGAACCGCAATGGCTAATTTTTCGTATGTTCTTTTCGAATTAAATGCTGTCGGTGCATGTTGAGGCTGAGCAAGTTTTTAGACCGACAGACCTACTGAACAGATTTAAACAGCTGCGACATTTATAAGTAAAATATAAATACTTTTTTTGCAAGCCTTCGTGCCCGCCGTCGCCGTCTTCATTGCTAAAACTCCCTAATGTCTTAAGCAGGGGCGGGGGAGAACACTCTACGACGCCTGGCACATTTTTTGTGTATGGATCATCCAACAAAAAGTGACGTCACATCCGGTAAAAAGACGGGCTGAGCGGCAAAATCAAATTTGACTACGACATTATTGTAAACCCTGTAATTACAATAGGAATATTTCGTAATCGGCCGGATCTTTCTAACGTTAAATTAAGCCATGAAAAACAAAATTTTGTCTTTTTCCTCGCCATATCGTTTGTTTGAAGAATAGGGCAGCTATTTATTCAAAAACAGGCTGTTTTGAAGGCGAGTGTTTTCCCGAAATGTCGTCGTTTCTTCGTCGCTGAATTGCGCAGGAGTCTTCGTTTGCATGGAAATAATGAATTCTAGGTAAGTTACACTTAATTCAAATAGCCTATTCTCTTGGGTAAGCATTACACTATTGGAAAAGCGCAATGGCAGTTTTCTAGACGTGGGAGAACCTATTTAACAGAAGCCCATTTTTTTTTCAAATTTACCTTTGACAAACATAATAATACTCGAGTACTCGAGGTGTCCGATCGTATCACTACAAGAAGAGACTCATACACATAACGCGCTTTGCGCAGCTTTCTTGCTGATCGACACTAACACGAATTCATGTTCTCACTTCTAATTCAGAATGGTGTAATAGATTCTGTTACGACTGGTGTTGAACCCTAAACAGAGATATCTTAACTTTTCCCTTGGCAACCTCTTAAATTCCTGCTTACTTAAGGCTTCGATTCGTTTTACAGAGGGGACACGTGAACCCCTTAAAAATAAACAAGAGGATTTTTTTATGGGTGATTCAGAAATTTGATAGGAAATTCAGAGAACTTAAAGAAGTAGATCAATTTAAAAGAGTGATCAGGAAGGTAGACCTTATCAAACATAACCTACCTAATAACTGTATTTACTACATTATCATTATCATCATCATCATCATCATCATCATCATCATCATCATCATCATTATTATTATTATTATTATTATTATTATTATTATTATTATCTCATTAGTTTTTTTGTTTCAACAGTGTTAATAAGTACCAGCAACACTTCGTATCAATACCCTCCCCCCAATCCTATGAGGTCAAGTATGCACCTTTTATTTCTTCAGTCCCTCTCATTTGCCTTGTTTGTAGACCAGGTTCCTTATCTTTAAATTCTTAGCTATTATATTTGCAAGTTAGTTTGAAAGGTTATTCATACATTTTGATTATTTTCAGTGTGATTTCTCTGTAATTGATAAGATAACATCAAGACATTTCAGTCTCGGGAAATGAGAGAACACTGGCAATTCTGAAAATTCTCTCTTTTAGAGTTCAATTATTTTTATTTATCACTCTTTCAATGTGCCATCTTACATGCAACTGTTTGCAAACAGAAATGAAATATAATGCCCCATTACACCCAGCCATAAAAGAAAATCTGGGAACAGGCAATAGCCACAATTGACACTGCCAGGCTGGTGAATTATTGAAGCTAAATTTGGGAAATGACACTATTTTTTATTATTATTACTAATGGTAATAGGACTGAGTGGAGTCCAATTTGAATTGGTCTGTAATCATATGAGTAATAACAATATTGGACGACCACACACTAGTACAATTACTGACTGAATAGAACACAAGCTGGCTACCAATTAATCATGAA
>JAHPZR010023571.1:0-26156 GCA_019787425.1 Platygyra sinensis
TACATCAGTTGCAGGAAATGAAACACAATTTTTTTGTAAACTTTTTTTTTTTTTTTTTTTTTTGGAATGAGTCATTTATTGTTATTCGGAACAAATACAACAATAATATTATTACAAAAAATATATATATAAATATATAGTACTAACAAAGACAAATTCACATCTTAATAGTTACAATAATACCGCAATTTAAATTATATTATTTCGAATTTAACACGAGCAGACTACATTATCATATTTACTTTACAAAAGTTACCCATAATTTTCAGTTTTTAACGAAAACATATACTGTATTGGGAATAGAAACAAAAGGTTAAAAGTGATACACCATATATAAGTCTATGGGAAAGGAGAAAAAAAAAATGGCAACTGTAAGGTAAAGGGTTATACAATTATTTTTACAGTTTCAACATTAAAGATACAAAAAGTGTCTTTCATAAAGATGCCATTTGTTTTTAAAAGATTGATACTTATTTTGTTTTTGGGCAATAAGCTTTTCCGTGTCATACTTGTTTTTTAAAATTTGGATGAA
Source organism: Platygyra sinensis (assembly GCA_019787425.1). Classification (NCBI taxonomy): domain Eukaryota; kingdom Metazoa; phylum Cnidaria; class Anthozoa; order Scleractinia; family Merulinidae; genus Platygyra; species Platygyra sinensis. Next base: position 533 of record JAHPZR010023571.1, read on the forward strand.
ATGTGTAATTGATGGCTTATTGTCATTACGTCTACAATCTCATAAATAAATTTTTCCTAAAAGTAGGACATAGTTTTCCAGACCCATCTCCTCCCTCAGAAAACCAACGATGACATCACTTAATAATAGGCACCCGCAACTACTCAATTTACTCAGAATGTTATAAATTACATCATTCCAAAAGGCTTGGCGAAAAGCCAATTTTTTTGTAAATTGCTTTAGACATTAAAAGACGGTTTAATACAGCCGTAGGCAGTTATTATTATTATTTTTTTTGCGTCAACTGTTTGTATTTTTACTTTCGCCGTGTCTAAGTGACCGGCAACCGGGCAAGGTCTGAATGGACTAAACGCCCGGCAGTCCGAAATATTCACCGAATTCATCGAATGTCATTATAAAACCACAATACTTTTTAGGATCGCTTGACATTTCTAAAGAAACACCAAATATTTTTAATAGGTTTGACTGAGGATTTCAGTCGGAATTCGGTGAATATTTCTGACTACCGGCCGGACATTTAGTCTATTTGAGACCGTGACCGGCAGTCGAATAAAGGACCATTACGATTTTTTTGGCACGCACAAGCTTGCAGAATTCGGCCACTACAAATACCTAATAATTTTTAGAATCGCCTGGCTATTCCAAACAAACATCGCATCTTCTCATTAGGTTTAAAGAAGCTTTCTGTAGCAATTCGTTAAATATCTCTGACTGCCGATGTAAGCGTAAACTTTCAAGCAAATGCCGATTTTATAGTTTGCACAAGCTCGGTTACTTCGTCATCTTGCACACTAAGATAATTTTTGGAATCGCTCTGCATTTTTAAAGACACATCAAATACCATTAAGGAGTTTGAAAGAATCTTTCAGTGAAAATTCTGTGAAAATTTCTGACTGCCGGGCATTTAGTCCATTTAGACCTTGCCCGGCTGCCGGATATTTAGACAGAGCGAAAATCAAAACACAAACAGTTGACTTGAAAAATAACTGCTTACGGCTGTCTTAAACCGCCTTTTAATGTCTAAAGCAATTTACAAAGAAAATTACGTTCCATTGACTGCAACCCATGCAGTATAAGCTTAAAATTTTACCTTGAATTTTGTTTTCTTCCTTTGGCTGTTCTCGGCGACAAACACACTCTCTTTGCGTTTGAATGATTTGACATCGCTCACGAGAACACCACAATGTGCCTTCTAACCGATCGTTTACTTCCTCGTTTTGGCTTAACCTATCCTCGGGATTAGGAACACGTTCTGGCTCAAAACGCTAAGGTTGAAGACCTGGAGTAGACAAATACGTGGTAACGATGACGTCAAGCTTAGCGGCCTAGCCCGACCTGGCCGCTGAGCATTTGTTTCAAAATGGCGGCTGTCGATGCCGGCTTCTTTGGAGACAAATTTCTCGGGAAAGAATGCACTTTAGAAGCTGAAACTTCGGTGAGCAAGTAAACTCAATATAAACTTTTTATTGGTGATGACAAATAAAGTGCGCTTTTTGGAGTGACCTTCTCCTTAAATGGCTGAATTATATATGTGACTGTTCACGGGAAAACATACTTTAACGCTTATACGTTAAACGGCTGAAATCTAACGGATAACTAACGGATAGTAAACGGCCTTCAAAGCGTTCTAACGCTTTGCCCTAACGATCTAACGGCTTAGTAATTCTGCTTAACGGCACATAAAAACAATCGGCAACCTTTTAACGGCTCTGAAAAAAATCTAACGGATAACCGTAAAAGTGCCTTAATGTTTGCATCTGATCTGCTTTAGCGTTACCAATTGGCGCCATGCATACTGTACAGCCAAAAACAGTTACAATTTAGTGCCAATTACATTCATAACCACGAAATGAAACACTGCTCAAAAAAGCGTAAAGATCCGTCAAGACACGGGCCCGCCGAATAAAGTCCGATCTTAGTAAGATGCTATCAAGCGTGAATTCCATGATCACTTCGTGGCACAATACGTTGCAACGCGATGGTTCATGCTAGACATTTGTCAAAATAGTCACAAAAACATCCCACGGCAATTCAGAGTTGTTTGGAAGGAATTAATCATGAATGCATTATTGATCGATTCAGTTGCGTAATACTCACTCATCTTATTCCCTCTTCAACTACATCGCTCTCAGTAATGCGAACGAGATTATCCCCGGCGCTCGCTCGTCCGTTCGCTCTCTTTAATACCATTATCATGCATTAGCACTATAGATCATCAGAAGTCGCAATCAGGCCGAGACAATTAGCTCACGTCTTGCAATACACGGATTTCTTTACTTACACCGTTGCCGGGCCATTCTAACGGATGGCAAACAGTTACATTACCGCCTAACGGATGCTAATTTTTTTTAACGGCTCTAAAATGTTAGGCTTTCCGTGCTAACGGTATGATGATAACGGCTAACGGATACAGCTAACAGGCTAACGCTTTCACTCTCCCCTCTAACGTTTTGAATTTTACTTCTAACGGTTAGCTGAACGCCTCTAACGTTAAGGAGAAAATTTTCTAACGGGTAACTAACGGACGGTTAAAGGTTTTGCCCGTCTAACGGATAAACGCTAAAGTATGTTTTCCCGTGAACGGTCACATATGAGATATGAAGTTCGGATTGATTATCTTGAAAGAAAAAAAGGGCACAATGTGGAGATACGTCCACGATTATTTGATATAAATATTGCAGCTAATCGGAAAATAATATCGTTTTGATTCTAACTATGTCTAGCTATATAGACTAAGCAGAGATCGATTCGCCTTCTATGATCAGTGGATTAGACTACCGCGGGACTATGAGATCATTACCTAATACGACATCTTGTTGGACTTTATCCTTCTTTGTCATCAAGATCTCCCACACTGTTCCCACAAACAGCAAGCCAAGCAATATCCCAAACGATGGATAAACGAAATAACTCATAAAGGGAGAGGACTTATAAAAAAGACCGATGTTTTCGGCAGGCTTCTGCTGGATTAGCTAAAAGAAAAAATAAAACGGAAAAAAAATAGCAATAATGAAATAGGTCTAGTAACACCATTCGCGCGTACACTTCCATGTAAACTATGTTTTGCCTTTTTTTTACATTTTTATTCTCGTAGACTCCTGTAGGTTTACGTTTAGGTCTATGTTGTGGTCTAGGTGCAGGCCCAGGTCCACGGCTATGTTACGTTCGGCTTTAAGTAATAGATCCATATCCAAGTCGAGATCAGGGTCTATAGATCAAGTTCTAAAATCATGGACAAGTTGAGTTGGAAAATGCCAAAAACATGAAATCATATCCGTAACGTCTACAGAATAAGTGTCAGCACCCCGATTCCCCCTTTCATGTAATATATCAAAAACGAGTGCGAGTGTTTCATCAGGGGTTCCAAACACCGAGAAAGTAATGAAAGCACGAGGCCGCAGGCCGAGTGCTTTTATTGTTTCGAGGTGTTTGGAACCCCTGATGAGACACGAAGCACGAGTTTTTGATATGGCTTCTCAAATGAAACAATAGGAAATTATGCAGTGACATGTTTTCGCAAACGAAACAATAAGAAATTATGCAGTGTTAAATATTTCCCCTTTTCCGAAAGAACGCGTTTGTATGCATGATTCATTAGCGTCCAACCATGAGCGAGGAAGGAGTGGCACGGTGTAGGGGCCAAAAATGGTTTACGAAGAGGAGATTTAAGTCAAGAAAGTCGTATTCCCCGTCATCAAGGTATAAAACAAATACGCGTAAACTATTTTAACGAATAGCGAATTACACGGGTAGAGAAAAATATTTTTTATGAAAATGACCACACATTTCAAACGAAGTTTGCAAGACATGTTTCGGTCGTGCAACGACCATCTTCATTGGGTTTCAAATATGTAACTTCAATTATTTTACTTTTAACTGAAGATGGTCGTTGCACGACCGAAACATGTCTTGCAAACTTCGTTTGAAATGTGTGGTCATTTTCATAAAAATTATTGTCAGTCTGCTTCTTTCCAGATCTTTTAGAGAAAAACATCCATTCCTTCGGAAGGTTCGTTCAGATATTACCTGATTTACAGTAGGTTTCAAAGCGCTTGACTTGCATATTAAGAAAATCGTTATGTTTGAGTCTGAATTGTTGGCAAAGAAACTTTGTCATTGAATTGGAGAGAAACGTAGGTAAAGAGATATCCACCGAAAACTGTTCAGTTATAGAACAGTATTTAGTATCGGACGCTATGTGTATTTAAAACAGTTTTAATTTCCGATTTCATGAGTTTTGTTTAAATTATTTAATTAAAATGCAAGTTCCCGAGGATGCTAACTTTTTTTAATTCTGTTCTTATGCTTAACTTCTTTTGTTTTGATGCGTGAATCTTGATATCCAATGAGGAATCAGATGAAAGCAACGTGTGGTTTGGATACGATATCCAAAACACGTGTGGTTTTCATCTAGGTTTTCATTGGGTATCAAAACTAATGCACGTGACGAATTTAGCCATTTTTATTGGCTATCAAACTTATGAATTATTAATGAGTTTGAGAATGTTAGATGAAAGTGTTTTGTCAACATTGATGATCAAACGTGTAAATTTTTTTTTCTAACCCTTGTGACCAAGGTTATAGGTCTAGGTCTAATTCTAGGTCTATAGGTCTAGGCTGGTCTAGTTGGGTCTAGGTTAAGGTTTAAGTCTAGGTTTAGGTTTGGGTCAAAAACCAGTAAACGTCAACATTACCTTAAAAGTAGCCGTAAGAGTTTGAACCAATCGCCAAATGTCTGACCGAAAAAAATCTAAGCAAACTGCAAGTTTTTTGTTATTCTTTGAAAAGAGTACTCCAATGTCTTTCCGGTATTCCAGCTTCTTAACGGTGATAAGCGATTTTAATTTGCCTTTTGACTGGTAATAGGATGCTCTGTAGCGGTCCAATAACATTCCATCTACTTCTTTTTTTCTCACTGCCTTAATGATGTCATCAATTGTGTTGTACACTAAATGGGTGAAGATAAACGATAACTCTAACTTATGGAATCGACCATCGAGTTATACCTTCACTTGCTGGATCAGAATCGTTGGCAAGACCAGGAGCCCACCATCAGGAGCCTGCAACTACCCTGTAAAAGTGCTTTCACAGACCGATATATTTTTAGCTTGAATTTATCTCGAATTCACATTCTCAGTGACCAATTGCAATCACACGCAGGGACTTATGTTGACATGTCGACATGTTCACGCATTGTTTAATCCTTACCGATGCGTGCTCATGTATACTGGAACTGGCCTATCTCGTGGGAAAAAATATCTAAAAATTGACTGGTCGGAAACTATACCGTTGCATTGGCTTATTATGCGAGTTGCAGGATCCTAGTAATGGGCTCTGGAAAGACCAAATCTATTTCTATACTCCGCGAGTTTGCTTTGCTTATTCTTACTTTTGTTTTAACTGGGAAATCATTTCAATTAATCGATTAAAAAAGTCACAAATACCCAGTTATTCACTTACTTAGGTGTACGAAAAAGGGTATATCTTGCTTATTCCTGTTGTGCACTGTACTGAATAAATGCCAGCTTGTAATAACTAACTGTTCAAAATTAATTGAAACTTCACCTGAAGCATAATCCAAATATGGTTTCTAGGAAGTTCTCATCCTAGTAAGAGTGCAAGTCTCGCCAAAAACGAAAGAAAACAAACAAATAAAAAGATCCGAACCAACAACCTGCATGTCTTCAATGAAAGGTCATATCATTCATACACTGACCTTTCGGCTGAGCATCTTCCTGAAGTGCATGTTGGTATTCTGTTTCATTGCCTAGCACAGCAACCTTAAATAAATGACAAAGTTAAAAATCAACTTTTTTAGCAAGTCCATCCCAGCACATGAACGTTGTCGCTCAGTTAAACGGCCATGGTCAATTATCCCTCTAATAATTAAAAGATGCAAGGACAAGAACTATAAAAGGAACGATGAAAGTAGCATCAAAAATACTTTTTAACAAGTTCTACAGCCACCAAATAAGAATTTTCTCTACGGTCACTGAAGTGTCCTTTTATGCCTTAATTAAACTACAAAACAATCAAGTTAAACCACCAAAAAAGGAGACTAATTATAATCTGCGTAAAGAACAGTGTATAAAGTAACAAAAGATATGTACTTTTTATCTTGAGGAATAAAGACCATTATTTATTACTATTGTTATTACATTAATATTAGTCTATGGGTTTATTGTTTGTTGCATTATTTGTAACATACTCCCAGGTGCTGGTGCCTCCATCGTCTCTCTTCCTTAGTTATTATATTCCTGGCACAAAATATCACAGCACAAAATTTGCGTAAATATTTAACCAACCTTCAAATTAGCGACGCTGCTCGGCTCCGTATTCAGGGTGAGAGCTGTCAATGTAGAGGTGATATTTGCCGTAGTTAACGCTATAATAGTGATACCTGTGAGGATCCATATGACGGAGAAAACTCGAGCTGCAACAGATTTTGGAGCTTTGTCACCATACCTGGCGCAAAAAGAAAAAAAAATCATTTTGTAAATTTATACTATTAGTATATGCCGCATTGACCCATGAATTGTTAATTATTTCATAGGTATTAGCATTAATCCACGAAACCCATAGTGAATAAAATTCTTACTGTTTCTTAATATAGCAAATCAGGAGCACCTTTTACAAAATTTCACAGTAAAAACTTACCACTAATGATAGATAAACGTACTAGAGTAAATCGATAGCCGTTGCACAAAAAAACCGCACGCTTTGAGAAAAAAAGGTTTGCTTCTGTTTGATCAATTGAATAATTTATTTCAGAACAAGAAAAAAAAGCCTCTCAAAAAAATTAACAAAATGTAAGATTACTTGAACGATCTCTGAAAGGAGGATAGAGACAGGAAAATTGAAGATAATTCTGACTAACGTTGAGTAATTCTCATTTCCGTCCCACCAAAGATAATAATTATAATAATAAAAAGAATAAAATTATTATAGAACGCAGCTACATAATCTCAGCGCGCTTAAAAAATGTGAGGAGTAAAATATGAGAAATATACAAATAAACATACAAATATAAGAAATAAAAAGAATAGATAATAACAAGAGTATTGTGATAAAATACGTGTGAAGTTGATTAAATAGGATGTTTGAGCTTCTTTTAAAAATAAACAGACTGGCGTATTTTTAATGTCCACTGGCAGAAGATGGCAACTTCCGTTCGTTTAGCCAGCTTCGAACGAAACTTGAAGGAAAAGGGCCATTCGGTCAGCGTAATCAACGAGTAGTCTGAGAAACAGAGAATTCTTCAATCTAAGCAAAGAATTTGAAAAACAATAGAACACTGCACAGACGTATATGTCAAAAGTGCGAAGCAGTGTGGTGGCTGGTACTCCGACTCCGCAGATTACGGGTAAGTGCAGTCCTTGGACATTGTTTAGATGAGCCGCTTTATCGAGGGTGGTAATTTTACCATTCACAGTCAACATAACAAAATCCTGTCAAGTTCCCGAAAACGGCAATGTGGAAGTCCGAAGGGGGACGATGGAGGTGTCTGAGCTCATGAAGCCTCAGAACTGGAAAGTGACTCTGACCGGCGATAATAAATACGGAATTAATAACATAACATAACAATAACAATAACATAACATTAACAGCAACGACACCACAACGATAACCATAATGATAACGATAAAACGATTACCTATAATAACGATAATTAGTATTCTAACACATCGCAGGGATCTTGGTGTTTTAAGCAATCTGATTGGTTCGCTATCTCTGGCTAATGAGCATTATTCACCCCCTACCGAGTGAATAATGCGTAAGCCAAACAAAAATAAAGCATACTTTTGAATAAAGCATACTTTTGATTCACACTGATTTGAACGGTGTGTAAGGACCATTATTCTAGACTGTCACGAGGTTTTTTCGAAGATTAACTATAGATTTTCCTATGTTCAAAGATTCTGTAAATAGTTTCGCGAATTCGCGCATGCTTTGTACAGCTTGCACGTTTTCACGCATGAATTGAGAGGTCAATTAAATCGATTTTTAATGGTTTCCTTCTGAAATGTTGTTGAGATCACTTCCTGTGTATATACTAAAACAATTATTCTTCTCAATCTCGGTGAATAGTGGCAGAATATTTACCTCGCCGCTTCGCGGCTCGGTAAATATTCTTGCCATATTCACCTCGATTTCAAAGAATAATTGTTAATTGTAGTGATAATAATAATAATATTAATAATAATAATAATGATGATAATAATAATAATGCTAGTTTTTAGTTGTAATGTTACATTTCGCTCCTTTTATTCGTTGATTGTATGATTCATGATTGTATGAAACGAGGCCCACGAACCTCATTATAAATTTTTCGAAAATAGTGGTACAGGTGAGATATCAAGACATCATTCTTATTAGGATGGAGGCATTTTAATTATCAATTTGGATAAGCATGCCAATTATTTTTTTGTTTTTGTTTTTTTTTTTTTAATTTCGTTCTTCATTGTGTGTATTTTTACTGATTATGTGAAATAATAAAGTTTTTATTTTTCTAAATATATGAAAAAAAATAATAATAAATAATATAATAATAATAATAATAATAATAATAATAATAATAGTAACTGGACTATTTGTATGGCTTTTCAGCGGGCCCCATTTGTACCCATGTTGTCTACCAAATACTGCCCACCAAAACATCTCATTACCGATCCAAGTACCCCCTATTGCAAATAAACACATTGCAAGCATGGCAACAATGCATTGTACTCGTCAATTCCTATCGGAAAACGCACTCGTTGCTGTGCTCAACTTCGATATTTTTGGGTCGGCGTTTTTAGAAAACAAATTATCTGCCACTTCGCGCTTGTTGGATATGAGAAGATCATAGCCCCACGCCGCGCTGATGGAATAATTGTTAAATCATAAATCAGACTTTCCCTAGGGTTACGGTTATTATCACATAATTGTTACTGTTTTAAGTCTGTTACATCCCTTGTTACGTCATATAATTCAGACGTCTAGTGGTGTTCCTGTGGCGGTTCGAATGCAAGCACGCGCAAGATTCGTTGCAGACCAAACTGTCCACTCCAGAGGCGCAGGACAACCAACCACGAAATAGCCCTGCGTTCCAGATTCGAGATGCAAATGGGTGATCTCCACCTCCTCCGTATCAAGTGGTTCCTACAGCTAACCAAACTTTGCAGGTTGACTTGCTTCCGTTTCTATGAAGAGGCAAAACAAGGTCAATGGGAAACTTAATTTTAACGGCTAATGGTGTTAGCGAAGATTTCACATATTGCAACCTACGTCTTGTAGCTCGATAAGTCAAGATACAGACAAAAAACAACAACTACAACGTCAACAAGTCCATAACACAAAGCAAATGAAATTGAGCTTCGTTGTTCTGTTTGAGATTGTATCTCGAGGTATTTCGTTCATTTGTGTAACTATTTATTAAGCCTTCAGACAAACAGGAGTTGAAAAAGAACTTCTGCTCTTATTTTAATAGTAGCCATCATTCAGTTAAACTATTTACTTGAAGTGCTTGCATTTTGCATGTGGACTACATCTATAAAATTAGATGATAAATTTGGTTTGCGAAAGGTACGAATATAGTTTATAATTGTAAATAAGAAACTTTTCAAACAAGAACAAAAAAAATGACAAAACTAATCAGTAAGTGTGCGTAATCGTATGAATGCGAGAGTAGGTAAAGATTTACAATGAGAGTAAAATTTGTAAAATTCCCTCAAAATACACGGGCCTTATTAAGACTGTGCAATGTGAAGGAATTTTTAAATATCAACGGTTCCTTTGTCGTACCATGAACTGAGAGATCTTAGATTGATCTCTTTGGTAAAGAAACTCAAAATCCGTTGTCGCATTCTTTCGGATTTAAGAACCCGATGTCGGATTTTCTAAAGAAACACACCCTAAGATTTGCGACATATGCATTTTTAATATTCAACAAATGGTAAACGCCATAGCGTGTACTATTGAGTTATGGTGGCACGCGGGAGGTTGCTAGGCACGAAAGAAGCGTAAGAGTCGACTCTAGCTTCTTGAGTGCTTAGCAAACCTCCCAAGTGTATATCTCAGTTAGTGCGCGCGCTGTAATTGATCCATTGAGCGGACCGTACTCTCCTATTCGGAAAGCATACATATCATCGGCCTAAACCAGACGAGCCATGCTGCGTATATAACACTCCTGTTAGCCTAAATAGCACTTCTGTTAGCCTAAATATCGTTCGCTTAGGCTAAATAGCGCTCTGGTTAGCCTACATTTAGCCCCCCCCCGGGGGGGGGGGTACTTGACCAATGTTTGGGTACAGGGGTGCCGCCGAGGGTTTGAAATCCTGACCCTGTTTAGGACAAAAATACGCTAAAACTCCACCCTGTGTAGGACAACAACCTCCATTTTAACATCCTGTTTAGGACAAGCGACAAAATGCACACTCGCTGGTTTTACAGGAATTTACACTGTTTAATAAGTCATTTAAATTGAAGAAAGCATGCTCGATGCGTCTAAAACCAAGTTGTTGCGTCTCTAGATCTACACTTGAACTAAGTGTGATTTCAACACCGTGTATGAAAAATAAGATGTCTCAAATGGTCTACTTGAAGTCGATGTGATGTAGTTGCTTCCCTCCTATACGGCCCGCTGAAATTCAAAGCTAGTTTTGAAATTAAAATTGCAGTATATAGCGGCTGCCAAGCTGCCATTCAGGAAGGTACAGTTTGTAAACCCGATAGTGCTACTCATTCTGCAGGAATTTTTATTCTTCACTTCTCTTTTGCACGATTGTTTTTTTTTTTTTTCAGTCTCCCTCCTAGCATACCGTTTTTACGCGGGAAATTTGAATTGACCAATCATGATTCAGCAGGCGGGAAAAACTTAACTGTCCTCACGTCAATGTAAGTTGACAGGAAAAGCATTGAAATCAAGCAACTTTTGTCATTAGAGATTGCATTAAATCTTCACGAAAGGGGATTTACAATTCCAAAATCATATCACATTGCAAAAAGTGAAAAATATGAAACGTTTTCTGTCTCCAACATTCTAATTTGGCGCCAAAAATAGAAGTTCGTGGATAGTTACCATGTAGGATAATAGTTGTCTTATTCTGAAGGAAATGTGTTGTTTGTCGTCAAATTAAATTATAAGCAGCTTTACTATTGTCTTCATTTTAGCTAGCGACGAAGAAGAAGGCTATTTTCGTGTCGTTTCGGTAGGACAGCTACGTTTTGACTGCCGCACATACTGCGGGCTCAGCTGCCGTATGCAAGGCCTACCTTGTATGATTATTTTTGCTTTTTCTTCACCCCAGTCACTTTTCTAATGGCCCGTCCCTTAGCTTAGTGTATCCAAATACCTATAACCTAGAAATGCTTAATACGCCTTTGACCTTTATGTTAGACCTCGTTACTGTAATATGAGGTAATGTAAGGACGTGTTTCGATGCTTCAGCTGTTCTGTAGGGATTATTTCAATTTCGTCTTCTCTAGTTATTATCGTTAAAGACACTGTTATTTTTCTATACTGTTTTAGTATTATCTAAAGGAGTCTCACATAGAATTGTTTTTATATGTTTTTATGCACATTTTCAAGCGATTTTGTATTGAAAAACGTGCTGGTTACCTCTATCTGTGGCCGATGGTTTCTTTTATGTTTAATTTCAGTTTCAATGACTAGCTGTTGGTAATTTAGTAAACGTCATCACATTTTGAATGTCTCCATAATTTAGCAATGCCATATCAATCTCCAAACCATCTCAGATCTACTTTTTGTAAGATTCCTGTGAGCATAAGGGACGGAAAAAATAGTTAAGAAAATGTTTTTACTGAATAATTGTTTATTTCTTTAGTATCGTCCAGTTCGGAACAGTAGGATGTGATAGCTGATATATTGTTATTTAAATTCGCTTTTTTTCATTCTTTCTACCAAGATAACCTTTTTTAATTGCAATTCTTCCAATTGCTTTTTCAATTAAAACCAGCGTTATACAGTCGCCACTGACTTACCTTTTTTGTTTCGTTTCCCTATATGATGTAACGTTCTAGTTTTAAGTTCGAAATAGCCACTTTTCTTTTCATTTTCAAACTACGCCTTACTTAAAGCTCGTCTTAATCCACATCCAGTTAAATTATTTTTCCCAAAGGTTAACAGTACAATTATAAAATACAATGCAAATTAGACGAGCGGGTGCACTGTTTCCTTAATAACGATATACATGTCAGCTAGCTAGCAAATCTTCTACAGTATTCCCATGAAGCAAATAAATTATGATACAAAAAATTTCTAAATTTCTACTGACAATTTCAAATTCAATTCTGATTGGACCATATTCAGTCAGTGAAAAATAATTGAAATATAAATATAATTGAAATATGATTATAACTTCTGCCAAAAGTCATTAATAATTAACAAGCTCAAGTTTCACCGCTCATTTATGTCATGCATATTTATAATGCAGGCCTCTGGACAATTTTCGGCAATGAAGGGCAGTGAGAGGTTGTAAGAAGTTTTCAACGGTAAGGAAAAAATTACAAACTCTTATCGGTCTAAGGTATCCTGTACAATATGTAAACAAAGCGTTATTTCTTCCTTAACTTTTATTGAATGTTAAAAATTGCTTCTATAATGCCTGGCTGCTTTGCTTAATTTGTTGTGGGTGCTGCACTCAGCTAGAAGCCATGTTTCAGAATGGGTTTAAGATAAGCAATTGTAACGCTTAAGCCCACAAAACACATCGCAAATGATCCTGTCTTACTCCGCTCTGCATCCTGAAAATAGCTAATGAAAAAGCCCGCAAGATCCTGTCAGATAATTCTCAATAAACGTCTATATCATAGAGCTAGCAGAGATCATTTTCAAGGAATCAACAGCCTTTGTTATGAGAGCCCCCAAGATTTATCTTATGTAACCCTCTCGGCTTGCTTTTGCTGGTTGATTGCAAGCAGCAGCATCCAGAAAGTCTACGCTAACATGAAGATTGGTGTCATTTATTGATCGTTAGTAGGAACAGTTAGGACGTGAACAGGATTCGAAAAATAAGCCCTGTGTTTGCCTTGTAATATTTCATACTGTGTGGTTGTGATGATATCTACATAGAAGGGTGTAGGGAAATAATAGAACGGGTCGTCCGTAACTCTCCTAATGGAAACAAATTAAAATTGTCATTCCTTTGTTGGAATGATCTGTTATTTGGGAGAAATTCCAAGCATATTCTATTGTCTACTTTCGTTGCCGTTAACAGCCTTCCGCATGTTGTCACCAGCTTTGTTACTGTTGAGCTGATATTACACTAAATTTACAAATGTACGGTCTCACAGATCTGCAATTTATATTAAATAGATAAAAAAGAATCATCTTACATATTATTTCAAATAAACCGAATCAAGTTTGGTTCATCGAGAGTGAGTTGTTCAGCAAAGGAACTAAATTTTTAACAAAATATTGCTCCATAAGTAGTCATTGAAATGTGTTCTTGTGACAAGAAGCTCATTTTTCATGTTATTTCGCCTATTCATGCCATCGCATTATCAATACCATTGTTCTATTTTTAACAGGATCATTTGCAGTCATACTTTGGAATCATATGCGATCGGAGATCATTTGCGATCCTCCATGAAATTCAGTTCCGTTCGATTAGCACTTTTTTTTATCAATTTCTCATCAACTGCTGATCAATGTATTTCTCATATTTAAAGTAAACTTGTAATTTGCAGTAATTCGCCAAACCTTTTATTTCAGAGTCACGATGGCAAAGTGGCTATGGGTGCTTTCAACTGCTGTTATCGGTGGTTGTGTGTTTTACTTACGGACAACAACTGCAATGGATAATTCGTCCACATCTGCTATTAAATACTTGCAAAGAGAGGCTGAAAATAAAAACCAAACACTAACGTTTCTAACAGCGGCCTGGATTTTTGACCCTCCATATATAATACCAGCAAATGGATCTTCAATCCAAGAGGAGGGTATGATACGAGGCGCGCTATTGCGTTACATAACAGTAGAGTGTGGCTATTTTCAGAAGCCTCCTATCTCATACCAAGTGATAGGTTTGCAGGCTAACCGTGAACTTGGCATGATAGAACTGCTGAGGACAAACAAAGCGGATGTGGCTGCTCCTATTTTCGAGACCCCAGACAGTCGACGATATAGTGAATTTCCCTATTTCAAAATCGGCGATTATCCCGGAACAGAATTCATTACTACTGAAGATCAAAAGAATCCAATAAGAGTGGTCTTGGAAGCGACAATAAATGCTTGGCCATTGCTTGCATTTACTTTGACAAGTATGGCCAGTGCTGGTGTCATAATGTGGGCTCTGGTTAGTTTATCCTTTGCGTGTGAGCCTGTTAATTCCCTCAATTAATAACGCCCGCAAGTAATCACGGTAGTTGTATTCATCCAACACCAGTCCCAGATGATGAATACAACTACCACGATTCACTGTAGACACGTCTCACTATAAGACACACCTGCAGAGAATCACGGTAGTTCTATTCATCAAACACATATCCAGTCCAAGATGATGAATACAGCTACCATGATTCACTGTAGGTATATCTCTCTATTATTATTACTAAAAGAGACACCTGCAGGGAATCTTGGTAGTTGTAATCGTCAACACATATCCAGTCCAAGATGATGAATACAACTACCACGATTTACTGTAGGCACATCTCACTATGAGATACACTTGCAGAGAATCGTGGTAGTTGTATTCATCAACACATATCCAGTCCCAGATTATGACTACAACTACCATGATTCCCTGCAGGCGAGTCTCATAGAGGGAACTAGCATTCCATCTCGAGCAGGACTATGGAGGTATTAATATCATAATAACGTCTGTTTAACGATGGTCCTCGAGCTCAACCTTAATTCCCAGTTAACTATCTACTTCCTTTGGGCGAAATGCTCAGACCTTCACTGCAATAATTGTACTATCATCATCATCTATCTGTTCTCTCCGCGTGTAGAATGGGGCCATTGATCCTCCTCCTCCAAGCTACCTCAGCCATTAATCCTACTCTCCAAGCTACCTCAGCCTGTGTCCAGGTCTTAAATCCGAGATGTTCCCTCTCTTTGTTTACTGTTCTACGCCATGTCTCTCTCGGCTGTCCTCTTCTACGCTTGCCTTCAGGTGCCCACGTCAGTGCAATCTCGGGATTTTTGTCTGATGGCATTCTTAAAACATGACCTAACCACTCCCATCGCCTGGTTCTTACTTGCTCATCAACTGTCCTTGTACCCGACCTTTCTCTTATCTCCTCGTTGCTGATCTTCATTGGCCAGTAAACCTGCAGGATTTTTTTAAACGCTTATGCTGGAAGACATTTAGCTTGTGGTCATCCTCTTTGGTCGTTCTCCACGTCTCACAGCCGTAGAGTAGAATGACAACTACATTGGTTTTGAAGATAGTGATCTTTGTCTTTCGACAGAGGCTACTTTTCGATCCATACTTTGTTAAGTTTGTTTAAGGCTGCTCTTGCTTTCCCTATTCGTACTCTTATATCGCTAGCTGCGCCACCTTGCTTATCAACCTTGGCACCGAGATATACAAAACTCTCTACATCTACTACATCTCTCTCCTTGATCGGTGATGGATCCAGTCTTCCAGGATTGTACCTCAAAACTTTTGTCTTATCTAAATTGATCTTTAAACCTACTTTATCCCCAAACTGACTCAGTCTGTTCGATTTATCCTGTGCCTGACTCCATCTGCTAGACAAGAGTGCTAAGTCATCAGAAAAATCAAGGTCATTGAGGGTTATTGTCAGTTTCCATCTGAGTCCATTTCTGTTGTTCTCCATGGTTCTGCTCATAACCCAGTCAATGACAGTAAGAAATAAGAAGCCCGACATAACACAACCTTGTCTTACCCCCGATAGCATTTCAAACCACTCGAAATGACCGGTTTCATCCAACACTGCACATCTGCAATTCTTGTACATCGCCTTCACCACATTGACTAGTTTGTTTGGGATTCCATGACTCTTTAGCAAGTGCCATAGTGTCTCTCTGTGGACACTATCAAAGGCTTACTCAAAATCTACAAAACACAAGTAAAGGCATGAACTCCACGCAATAACCTGTTTGATGATATAACGCAACACAAATATGTGTTCGGTGGTACCTCTGTCACTTCTATATCCAGCCTGTTCACCTCTCAGCTGCTGATTGATGCCATCTCGTATTCTTGTGATGATCATTTTGCCCACCACTTTTGCTGCTGTTGGTATAAGCGTAATTCCTCTCCAATTTCTACATGCTGTTAAATCACCTTTCTTGGGCAATTTAACAATCAGACTCTGACCCCAATCATCCGGTATTTCTTCCTGATCCCAGATTTTTTTGAATAATGCTTGCAGCACATTGGTGGTTGTGTCTACATCTGCTTTTAACATCTCGACAGTGATGGAATCTATTCCTGCTACCTTTCCATTCTTCATCTATTTCTTACAGCCCTCCTAATCTCTGCTTTAGTGATATAACCGGTGTCAATGACCTCATTGGTTGGAGTATCTTACCTTACAATAGCCTCATCTGTCGGTGCCGGTCTGTTCAGCAACTCGGTAAAGTGACCTGTCCACCTTTTCCTTATCTCATCTTCTTTTATCAGTAACCTGCCCTCTTAATATTCACCATTGTGATGTTCTTTGGCCTGTCGTTGCATAGCTTCCTAGTGGCATTGTAAACTCCTTTCATATTTCCTACATTTGCGGCATTTTCTGTTTCTTTGGCATTATCATTAGCCCATTCTCTTTATTTTATTATTCTCTTTTGTCTCTTTTAAGTTATCTCTTGACCAACTTATCTTTTTCCGGTATTCTTCCTGCCATCTCTTTCTCGGTCTATCTGATTTTGCAGCATTGATCTTCTTGTTAAGTTTCCTCCTTTCTTGTATTTCTTTCCAGCTTTCCGTACTAATCCAGGTTTTGGTTTTCCTCTTCCTATAACCTAACAACTTTTAAATGGACTAACTACCTACTTTTGTTTTGTTTTGTTTTTGGAATGTTAAGGACACGTATTGGAACAGTGAAGAGTTTCCACGTTCGTTCATCAAAGGTGCTTGGCATGGATTCTGGTGGTCTTTTATATCTGCAACCACAGTGGGGTAAAAATAACGACTTTGTAATAATTTTGAAACGTCCAACACTGCAAATGGTGTCGTCCTCATTGAGGATTTGGAAGTGTAGTCAATGGTTGGTCGGTATCGATTTCGTTATCTACGCCAACAAGAATTTAGCGCCGATGAAACGAAATGTTTTTAAGTTTAGTTCTTCTTTATATTTTTAACTTCTTCGAATTTTTTTTTTTCAAATTTAAGCATTCTTACATTGCTTTTGTTATGGGTAATCGTTTTTAACAGTTTTGTTTTTCAATTTTATCGGAAACCTGACGTTGAAATCACTACTGTTCCAGGATGGCTATTTGCAGCAAATTATGATACCGTTTTTTATTTCATAATGTCATGCTCCAACGTCTTGGGCCAACAAGAAAACGAAAAGCTTGACTCATGATAACAAAGCATGCACCTTTCAACTGATTATTAAAAAAAAAAATTAGAGGAGAAAGAATCACCTCGGTCACCTCGGCCCTGATAGTACAAAGATTCAAAGGTGAAATTGGTTCTACCTGCGCTCCTAAAGTTGTTATATTTCTTTAAGAAAACTGTCCTAAAAAATACTCGCTCTGATTGGTTAAAATCGTGTTTCAATTTAACACATACATTCCATGTTGCCGTGCGTCAGTTCAGTAGATTACAGATGATGTCGAATGTTGTGAAAACAATAACGTGGCACACAGGATAGTCGAGTGTGTTTCTAATGTTCTTACCACAATTTGACGTCTTCTGTGATGTATTTCTAAACAGGCGCACGGCAAAATGGAATCTATTTTTCTATATAATAACGAGAAAACTGCTACAAATAAAGCTTTTTTTTATTGCAAAATCTTTCAACATAAAGATTACTTGATGGAAAATGTGAGGGTGCAATGTTCACGAGCTGAGTAGTAGTATAAAAAAAAAAAAAAACGAAGAAGTGAGCACAGCAAAACGAGTGAGTTTTCCGATAGGAATTGACGAGTACAATGCATTTTCCATGCTGCAATGTGTTTATTTCATAGGTACTGAGATAGTTTTGGTGCAGTATTTGGTAGACAAATGGTACAAATGGGGCGATGAAAAGCATAAAATTAGTCAGTTACTATTATTATTATTATTATTATTATTATTATTATTATTATTATTATTATTATTAATTTTTTTCATATATTTAGAAAAATAAAACTTTATTTATTTCACATAATCAGTAAAAATACACACAATGAAGAACGAAATTAAAAAAAAAAAAAACAAACAAAAAGTAGGTAGTTAGTCCATTTAAAAGTTGTTAGGTTATAGGAAGAGGAAAACCAAAACCTGGATTAGTACGGAAAGCTGGAAAGAAATACAAGAAAGGAGGAAACTTAACAAGAAGATCAATGCTGCAAAATCAGATAGACCGAGAAAGAGATGGCAGGAAGAATACCGGAAAAAGATAAGTTGGTCAAGAGATAACTTAAAAGAGACAAAAGAGAATAATAAAATAAAGAGAATGGGCTAATGATAATGCCAAAGAAACAGAAAATGCCGCAAATGTAGGAAATATGAAAGGAGTTTACAATGCCACTAGGAAGCTATGCAACGACAGGCCAAAGAACATCACAATGGTGAATATTAAGAGGGCAGGTTACTGATAAAAGAAGATGAGATAAGGAAAAGGTGGACAGGTCACTTTACCGAGTTGCTGAACAGACCGGCACCGACAGATGAGGCTATTGTAAGGTAAGATACTCCAACCAATGAGGTCATTGACACCGGTTATATCACTAAAGCAGAGATTAGGAGGGCTGTAAGAAATAGATGAAGAATGGAAAGGTAGCAGGAATAGATTCCATCACTGTTGAGATGTTAAAAGCAGATGTAGACACAACCACCAATGTGCTGCAAGCATTATTCAAAAAAATCTGGGATCAGGAAGAAATACCGGATGATTGGGGTCAGAGTCTGATTGTTAAATTGCCCAAGAAAGGTGATTTAACAGCATGTAGAAATTGGAGAGGAATTACACTTATACCAACGGCAGCAAAAGTGGTGGGCAAAATGATCATCACAAGAATACGAGATGGCATCAATGAGCAGCTGAGAGGTGAACAGGCTGGATATAAAAGTGACAAAAGTACCACCGAACACATATTTGTGTTGCGTTATATCATCGAACAGGTTATTGAGTGGAGTTCATGCCTTTACTTGTGTTTTGTAGATTTTGAGTAAGCCTTTGATAGTGTCCACAGAGAGACACTATGGCACTTGCTAAAGAGTTATGGAATCCCAAACAAACTAGTCAATGTGGTGAAGGCGATGTACAAGAATAGCAGATGTACAGTGTTGGATGAAACCGGTCATTTCGAGTGGTTTGAAATGCTATCGGGGGTAAGACAAGGTTGTGTTATGTTGGGCTTCTTATTTTTTCCTGTCATTGACTGGGTTATGAGCAGAACCGTGGAGAACAACAGAAATGGACTCAGATGGAAACTGACAATAACCCTCAATGACCTTGATTTTGCTGATGACTTAGCACTCTTGTCTAGCAGATGGAGTCAGGCACAGGATAAATCGAACAGACGGAGTCAGTTTGGGGATAAAGTAGGTTTAAAGATCAATTTAGATAAGACAAAAGTTTTGAGGTAGAATCCTGGAAGACTGGGTCCATCACCGATCAGGGAGAGAGATGTAGAAGATGTAGAGAGTTTTGTATATCTCGGTGCCAAGGTTGATAAGCAAGGTGGCGCACTAGCGATATAAGAGTACGAATAGGGAAAGCAAGAGCAGCCTTAGACAAACTTACAAAGTATGGATCGAAATGTAGCCTCTGTTGAAAGACAGAGATCACTATCTTCAAAACCAATGTAGTTGTCATTCTACTCTACGGCTGTGAGACGTGGAGAACGACCAAAGCGGATGACCACAAGCTAAATGTCTTCCAGCATAAGCGTCTAAGAAAAATCCTGAAGGTTTACTGGCCAATGAAGATCAGTAACGAGGAGATAAGAGAAAGGTCGGGTACAAGGACAGTTTATGAGCAAGTAAGAACCAGGCGATGGGAGTGGTTAGGTCATGTTTTAAGAATGCCATCAGACAAAAATCCCGAGATTGCACTGACGTGGGCACCTGAAGGCAAGCGTAGAAGAGAACAGCCGAGAGAGACATGGCGTAGAACAGTAAACAAAGAGAGGGAACATCTTGGATTTAAGAACTGGACACAGGCTGAGGTAGCTTGGAGAGTAGGATTAATGGCTGAGGTAGCTTGGAGGAGGAGGATCAATGGCCCCATTTTACACGCGGAGAGAACGGATAGATGATGATGATAGTACAATTATTGCAGTGAATGTCTGAGCATTTCACCCAAAGGAAGTAGATAGTTAACTGGGAATTAAGGTTGTGCTCGAGGACCATCGTTAAACAGACGTTATTATGATATTAATACCTCCATAGGCCTGCTCGAGAAGGAATGCTAGTTCCCTCTATGAGACTCGCCTGCAGGGAATCATGGTAGTTGTAGTCATAATCTGGGACTGGATATGTGTTTGATGAATACAACTACCACGATTCTCTGCAAGTGTATCTTATAGTGAGATGTGCCTACAGTAGATCGTGGTAGTTGTTTTCATCATCTTGGACTGGATATGTGTTTGACGATTACAACTACAATGATTCCCTGCAGGTGTCTCTTTTAGTAATAATAACAGAGAGATATACCTACAGTGAATCATGGTAGCTGTATTCATCATCTTGGACTGGATATGTGTTTGATGAATAGAACTACCGTGATTCTCTGCAGGTGTGTCTTATAGTGAGATGTGTCTACAGTGAATCGTAGTAGTTGTATTCATCATCTGGGACTGGTGTTGGATGAATACAACTACCGTGATTACTTGCGGGCGTTATTCATTGAGGGAATTAACAAGCTCACACGCAAAGGATAAACTAACCAGAGCCCACATTATGACACCAGCACTGGCCATACTTGTCAAAGTAAATGCAAGCAATGGCCAAGCATTTATTGTCGCTTCCAAGACCACTCTTATTGGATTCTTTTGATCTTCAGTAGTGATGAATTCTGTTCCGGGATAATCGCCAATTTTGAAAAGGGAAATTCACTATATCGTCGACTGTCTGGGGTCTCGAAAATAGGAGCAGCCACATCCGCTTTGTTTGTCCTCAGCAGTTCTATCATGCCAAGTTCACTGTTAGCCTGCAAACCTATCACTTGGTATGAGATAGGAGGCTTCTGAAAATAGCCACACTCTACTGTTATGTAACGCAATAGCGCGCCTCGTATCATACCCTCCTCTTGGATTGAAGATCCATTTGCTGGTATTATATATGGAGGGTCAAAAATCCAGGCCGCTGTTAGAAACGTTAGTGTTTGGTTTTTATTTTCAGCCTCTCTTTGCAAGTATTTAATAGCAGATGTGGACGAATTATCCATTGCAGTTGTTGTCCGTAAGTAAAACACACAACCACCGATAACAGCAGTTGAAAGCACCCATAGCCACTTTGCCATCGTGACTCTGAAATAAAAGGTTTGCGAATTACTGCAAATTACAAGTTTACTTTAAATATGAGAAATACATTGATCAGCAGTTGATGAGAAATTGATAAAAAAAAGTGCTAATCGAACGGAACTGAATTTCATGGAGGATCGCAAATGATCTCCGATCGCATATGATTCCAAAGTATGACTGCAAATGATCCTGTTAAAAATAGAACAATGGTATTGATAATGCGATGGCATGAATAGGCGAAATAACATGAAAAATGAGCTTCTTGTCACAAGAACACATTTCAATCACTACTTATGGAGCAATATTTTGTTAAAAATTTAGTTCCTTTGCTGAACAACTCACTCTCGATGAACCAAACTTGATTCGGTTTATTTGAAATAATATGTAAGATGATTCTTTTTTATCTATTTAATATAAATTGCAGATCTGTGAGACCGTACATTTGTAAATTTAGTGTAATATCAGCTCAACAGTAACAAAGCTGGTGACAACATGCGGAAGGCTGTTAACGGCAACGAAAGTAGACAATAGAATATGCTTGGAATTTCTCCCTAATAACAGATCATTCCAACAAAGGAATGACAATTTTAATTTGTTTCCATTAGGAGAGTTACGGACGACCCGTTCTATTATTTCCCTATACCCTTCTATGTAGATATTATCACAACCACACAGTATGAAATATTACAAGGCAAACACAGGGCTTATTTTTCGAATCCTGTTAACGTCCTAACTGTTCCTACTAACGATCAATAAATGACACCAATCTTCATGTTAGCGTAGACTTTCTGGATGCTGCTGCTTGCAATCAACCAGCAAAAGCAAGCCGAGAGGGTTACATAAGATAAATCTTGGGGGCTCTCATAACAAAGGCTGTTGATTCCTTGAAAATGATCTCTGCTAGCTCTATGATATAGACGTTTATTGAGAATTATCTGACAGGATCTTGCGGGCTTTTTCATTAGCTATTTTCAGGATGCAGAGCGGAGTAAGACAGGATCATTTGCGATGTGTTTTGTGGGCTTAAGCGTTACAATTGCTTATCTTAAACCCATTCTGAAACATGGCTTCTAGCTGAGTGCAGCACCCACAACAAATTAAGCAAAGCAGCCAGGCATTATAGAAGCAATTTTTAACATTCAATAAAAGTTAAGGAAGAAATAACGCTTTGTTTACATATTGTACAGGATACCTTAGACCGATAAGAGTTTGTAATTTTTTCCTTACCGTTGAAAACTTCTTACAACCTCTCACTGCCCTTCATTGCCGAAAATTGTCCAGAGGCCTGCATTATAAATATGCATGACATAAATGAGCGGTGAAACTTGAGCTTGTTAATTATTAATGACTTTTGGCAGAAGTTATAATCATATTTCAATTATATTTATATTTCAATTATTTTTCACTGACTGAATATGGTCCAATCAGAATTGAATTTGAAATTGTCAGTAGAAATTTAGCAATTTTTTGTATCATAATTTATTTGCTTCATGGGAATACTGTAGAATATTTGCTAACTAGCTGACATGTATATCGTTATTAAGGAAACAGTGCACCCGCTCGTCTAATTTGCATTGTATTTTATAATTGTACTGTTAACCTTTGGGAAAAATAATTTAACTGGATGTGGATTAAGACGAGCTTTAAGTAAGGCGTAGTTTGAAAATGAAAAGAGAAGTGGCTATTTCGAACTTAAAACTAGAACGTTACATCATATAGGGAAACGAAACAAAAAAGGTAAGTCAGTGGCGACTGTATAACGCTGGTTTTAATTGAAAAAGCAATTGGAAGAATTGCAATTAAAAAAGGTTATGTTGGTAGAAAGAATGAAAAAAAGCGAATTTAAATAACAATATATCAGCTATCACATCCTACTGTTCCGAACTGGACGATACTAAAGAAATAAACAATTATTCAGTAAAAACATTTTCTTAACTATTTTTTCCGCCCCTTATGCTCACAGGAATCTTACAAAAAGTAGATCTGAGATGGTTTGGAGATTGATATGGCATTGCTAAATTATGGAGACATTCAAAATGTGATGACGTTTACTAAATTACCAACAGCTAGTCATTGAAACTGAAATTAAACATAAAATAAAACATCGGCCACAGATAGAGGTAACCAGCACGTTTTTCAATACAAAATCGCTTGAAAATGTGCATAAAAACATATAAAAACAATTCTATGTGAGACTCCTTTAGATAATTCTAAAACAGTATAGAAAAATAACAGTGTCTTTAACGATAATAACTAGAGAAGACGAAATTGAAATAATCCCTACAGAACAGCTGAAGCATCGAAACACGTCCTTACATTACCTCATATTACAGTAACGAGGTCTAACATAAAGGTCAAAGGCGTATTAAGCATTTCTAGGTTATAGGTATTTGGATACACTAAGCTAAGGGACGGGCCATTAGAAAAGTGACTGGGGTGAAGAAAAAGCAAAAATAATCATACAAGGTAGGCCTTGCATACGGCAGCTGAGCCCGCAGTATGTGCGGCAGTCAAAACGTAGCTGTCCTACCGAAACGACACGAAAATAGCCTTCTTCTTCGTCGCTAGCTAAAATGAAGACAATAGTAAAGCTGCTTATAATTTAATTTGACGACAAACAACACATTTCCTTCAGAATAAGACAACTATTATCCTACATGGTAACTATCCACGAACTTCTATTTTTGGCGCCAAATTAGAATGTTGGAGACAGAAAACGTTTCATATTTTTCACTTTTTGCAATGTGATATGATTTTGGAATTGTAAATCCCCTTTCGTGAAGATTTAATGCAATCTCTAATGACAAAAGTTGCTTGATTTCAATGCTTTTCCTGTCAACTTACATTGACGTGAGGACAGTTAAGTTTTTCCCGCCTGCTGAATCATGATTGGTCAATTCAAATTTCCCGCGTAAAACGGTATGCTAGGAGGGAGACTGAAAAAAAAAAAAAACAATCGTGCAAAAGAGAAGTGAAGAATAAAAATTCCTGCAGAATGAGTAGCACTATCGGGTTTACAAACTGTACCTTCCTGAATGGCAGCTTGGCAGCCGCTATATACTGCAATTTTAATTTCAAAACTAGCTTTGAATTTCAGCGGGCCGTATAGGAGGGAAGCAACTACATCACATCGACTTCAAGTAGACCATTTGAGACATCTTATTTTTCATACACGGTGTTGAAATCACACTTAGTTCAAGTGTAGATCTAGAGACGCAACAACTTGGTTTTAGACGCATCGAGCATGCTTTCTTCAATTTAAATGACTTATTAAACAGTGTAAATTCCTGTAAAACCAGCGAGTGTGCATTTTGTCGCTTGTCCTAAACAGGATGTTAAAATGGAGGTTGTTGTCCTACACAGGGTGGAGTTTTAGCGTATTTTTGTCCTAAACAGGGTCAGGATTTCAAACCCTCGGCGGCACCCCTGTACCCAAACATTGGTCAAGTACCCCCCCCCCCGGGGGGGGGCTAAATGTAGGCTAACCAGAGCGCTATTTAGCCTAAGCGAACGATATTTAGGCTAACAGAAGTGCTATTTAGGCTAACAGGAGTGTTATATACGCAGCATGGCTCGTCTGGTTTAGGCCGATGATATGTATTGCTTTCCGAATAGGAGAGTACGGTCCGCTCAATGGATCAATTACAGCGCGCGCACTAACTGAGATATACACTTGGGAGGTTTGCTAAGCACTCAAGAAGCTAGAGTCGACTCTTACGCTTCTTTCGTGCCTAGCAACCTCCCGCGTGCCACCATAACTCAATAGTACACGCTATGGCGTTTACCATTTGTTGAATATTAAAAATGCATATGTCGCAAATCTTAGGGTGTGTTTCTTTAGAAAATCCGACATCGGGTTCTTAAATCCGAAAGAATGCGACAACGGATTTTGAGTTTCTTTACCAAAGAGATCAATCTAAGATCTCTCAGTTCATGGTACGACAAAGGAACCGTTGATATTTAAAAATTCCTTCACATTGCACAGTCTTAATAAGGCCCGTGTATTTTGAGGGAATTTTACAAATTTTACTCTCATTG